>PVJH01010032.1:0-75775 GCA_004026705.1 Nesogale talazaci
TACTACAATCACTGAAGCCATGTAATGCACCATAGTTTATCACTGCTAGGAAGGTGACTTTTTGCTCAGCTTTTTTTAACTTAAATTTCTTCCTTCTATTCAAAATTCTCAAGTGTTTGCTGCATCACTTGATAAAGCAAGTGATTCTTAGAAAAATATTATTTACATTTTGTTTTTCTAGGTTAATATTTGTGTATTCAGTCTTTTATGTTTAAAGTTCAACCTGTACAAATAATATTACTTAAGCTCCTGGATATGGAAAAAAGTCTTCAATTATCTACTGACTGAATCACTTAATTATTTTACAAGTGACTTTTATTGGTTCAGATTTTTTCTGTTTTATTATATATCTTAACATTTATTTTCATATTATCTGGGCTACCTGACAATAAATCTGTGAAGGTTAGGCACAATATGAGCTATCATAATTTTATCATCTTCTGCCAGATGGGTGATGACATATCTTTATAAGAAATAACTTTTTCTGATATGAATCATATATATATATATACACATATATATACATATTCTCAGAGTTGGGGATTGATCACTGTGATAAAGCTGTCTACTTTCCAGGAGCACATTTACATGAAATTCTAGGAAAGTTTACCTAAATATGGTAGCAAATGCCATTCCCTTATAACATTTTTGTTTAAAAAACTTAGCATAGGGGATAACATCTGGTTAAATATAATCTGAATTCATCTAAAATCCCAACCTAAACAAGTTAATGAACAGCAAGGGGCAGTTAAACATTCCATTGACTCTGGGTAATTAAAACCATCTTCCACAAAATTGCCTTCAATTATTGGCCTTCAGGAAAGAAACAGACAGCTTCTGGCAAAATGAGCGAGTGAGAGAGAGAGAGAGAGAGAGAGAGAGAGAGAGAGAGAGAGAGAACGGACAAACAAACACACGAAACCTCTTCTCTAGAATAGTGTTAGAGACCATTAAAAGCCCACCTGAAAACTGCTTGTGGAGATTAGAGGATTAGAGGATAGAAAGCCATCCTTGTGCTCTTATTGCAGATTCTTGCTTTTATAAAGAAAACGGAGAGTTTTAAAATCTGTTTTTCAAAAATAGCTACAGAAATTAACACAATTTCCCACTTCTTACCTTTTTCATCTCTTATAATTTGCAACCATTACTTATAAATATTTTAGTACACTTAGCCACTGAAATTATATACTAAATGCATGTCTGAACATTCAAAACAATTTAGGTTTATAATTTTATTTCACTAAGTATATTCTGATTGATACCAACTCATGGATATTAAATTATTTCATTACATAAAAACCTTCTATAACATCTAAACTCTGAGAAGAATACTGTTAAATAATCTACTTTAATTCTTTTATATGTAAAGTTATATGGATCAGCAAAAGAATATTAGATTACTTTCCATATTTCTATAGTCAACTTATTCTCACATGGGTTGGCTGCTAGTTTCCAACAGTGGATCTTGTTGTTAGTAGACCAATTTGTAACTCAGTATGCTTCCAGAATTCCCTATAGATGCCTACTATAAGAATTTTAAAAGGCTAAAATCAAAACAGGACAAATTGCAGCAAAAGTAGTAGGAGAAGCAAAATAAAAAAGATAAGAGGAGAAATCAGTGGAATATAAGACAAGCATATAAGGGAATATCAACACAGCAAAAGCAGGTTTTAAAAAAGATGATAGCATTGTTATTCTCTAGCAAGATTGAGGCAAAAGAGAGCAAGAACAAAATATGTATAAATTGCCAATATTAAAAATCATTATAAATGCTCCAGTATTTGTTCAGATATAAATGAATATTATGAATACATTTATGCTGATATGTTAAAAAATTAAATAATTTTCCCAAATGGCTGTTGCAAAAAATCTTTGGTGTTCTTATACATCTTAAATTAATTGAAACAATAATTAAAAACTGTCCAACTAAGAATACTTCTTTGCCCAAATTTTAAAGGAAGAATTTTTTTTCACTTATAAGATCTTCCAAACAATAGGAAAAGCCACTTCCTATCTCATTTTATGAAATAAGCATTATTTGATGACAAACTAAATGCAAAAAATGTGTATACAAATTACTTTTTAGATCAGTTTATTTAGTAAAGAAAGATTTTAAAATTCTAAATATAATTAATCTTATCTATCTATCTCATATCTATCTATGGAATTATGTTAAAATTAATTTGAATTATTCTAATATCCTCAGCATTATCTTGCTGATATTGAGCTTCTTCACCATCGTCCTGCATGCCATACTAAAAGACAAACTCAATCCCATTGTACCATGTTGACTCATAGTGACCCTCTGTGGATTTCCAAGACTAGCTAACTTTTTACAGGAGTAGAAAACAGATTTTTTCTCCCAAGGACCTGCTGGTAGTTTCAACTGCCAACCTCTCAGACACCAGCCCAGCATGTAACCACTACATTATCAAGGCCTGCCTCTTCCCACAGGCATAGGCAATTGACTATTGTGTATACTCTGTGAAGAAGTCTACATGTATAGTCACTATTTAGGTTGCTTCTAAAAGGTATTTGCAATGGATAAGTTATTGATCCTGCAAAATTCTATCATGCAGTTTCTATAATCAAAGTCATATTTTTAAACCACTCTTCCTACTGTGATAGCTTGTGTGTTGCTGTGACACTGGAAGATATGTCATTGGTATGTCAAATGGCAGCCAAATCAACCACCCAAAGTGAACGGTGTCAGGGGAGTTTCCAGAATAAGAAGAGACTACAAAGGAGGAGCTGACTATCCACTTCAGAGGAAGTAGCCAGTAAAAAATTTATGAATAGAATCAAAGCATGATCAGATATTGAGTGCCTTATGAGTGGAAGGAGAACATTGCCAGAGATTGGACCAGAGGAAGGAGTCATCAGGTTGGGAGGCATTAGAATTATAGGACGATCTACCTTCTCATAGAGTTGACCAAAGTGACATGAATGGAGTAAGGCCTGTGGAATAAAACCTTCAGGACATTCATTTGCTGATAGGGCTCATAAAGAAGAAGCAGATGCAAACATCAATGATCAAGTAAAACTTGGAATGCACAAAGTAGGAATCTAGGAAAATTGGAAGTTGTCAAGAATAAGATAGAACAAGAATAGTATAAAGATAGATAAACTATATGTTAGTGATTGAAAGGGACTGGTGTTGATTTTCAAGTTGAATCAGAAAATCATAGGATCTACTGTGCCAGGAATAACACAATCCAGAGGAATGGTGTGACATTCATGTAAAAATTACATTTCAAGGCCTATTGTGAAATAATGTTCTTTGTGGTAGGATCATATCTATCAGTCTTCAAGTAAATACAATCAATACAACAATTATTAAAATTTGTGCACCAGTCACTAAAGCTAGTGATGAAGTTAAAGAATTCTACCAATATCTTCAGTCTGATATTGATCAAACATGAAATCATGCTTCATTAATAATTATGGGTAGTTGGAAACAAAGAGGAAGGACCCAGAGTTGAACAATATGGTCTTAGTGATCTAAAGGACGCTGGGATTGCGTGCTAGAATTTTGCAAGATCAACAACTTGTATACAGCAAATACTTTGTTGCAACAACACAAAAGGCAACTGTGACTTCTTCAGATGGAATACAAAGAAATCTAATTGACTATGTCTGTGGGAGGAGATCAAGGAAGAGCTCAATTTCAACAGCAAAAACAGGGCCAGTGACTATCTATAGAACAAACCCCTAATTGCTCATATGGAAATTCAGGTTGAAGCTGAAGAAAATTAAAGCAAGTCTATAAAACTGTGCCCTTGAGAGTGTTCTCCCATAATTTTAAAATAGATATGCTTCATTAAACACCAAGGACAGAATTGCCGAGGAGTTGTGGGTGGATATCACAAAAATAAATCATGAAGAAAACCAAGGTAATTAATAAGACAGAAAAAACAGAATGGATGTCAAAAGAAACTCCAAAGCTTGTTTATAATCAGTACGGAGCTAAGGCATATGGAAGAAAATGAAGTCAGAGAACTGAAAAAAAAAAATTCAAAGGGCAGCCAGGGAAGACAAAATAAAATGAAATGTCCAAAGACCTAGAGTTAGAAAGTCAAAAAATAGAACATACTGAATATACTCAAGTTTAACCTGACCCAACCAAGGCACCTACTTTTACCACAAAAGCTGCATTAAAAATGTGCTGAAAAACTCCACTTATACAATATGGTACTTATTGTATCTTAAACTGAAAAAACTCAAGATGAAAATCCAAGCTTGAAGTTGCAATATTGAAAGATTTTGTGAGCAAAATATTGAGTGATATAGGAAGCATCACAATAAATTGGAAATACACAGTCACTGTACCAAAAAATCTAGGTGGCATTCCACCATTTCAGGAGGTACCAGATGAGCAAGACCCATTGGAATTAAAGTAAGAAGTTCAAGTATCACTGAAAGCAATAGTCAAAAACAAGGACCCAGATATTGATGGAATTCCTATTGAAATGTTTCAACTGGAAACATTTACCTTTTTATGCTAGGAAATTTGGAAGAGATCTACTTGACCAACTGACTGGAAAAGGTCCATACTTGTATCCATTGCAAAGAAAAGTGACCCATAGAATGTTCAAATTATAGACCAATATCATTTGATATCCCATGTAAGTAAAAATTTTAAGATCATTCAGCAATGCTGGCAGCAGAACTTTAACAGGAAGCTGCCACAGGCTCAGGCTAGAATCAGAAGAGGACCTGGAATAAGGGGTATTGTTGCTGATGCCCGATGGCTGTTGACTGAAAGCACAGAATGTTTGAGCGATTATTTTTACTCATGTTTTATGACTATGCTAAGGCATTGAACTCTGTGGACCAAGAGACACTATAGATAGCCTTGAGAAGATTGGAATTTCTGAACATTTCTTTGTGCTCATGCAGAATCTACGCATGGATCAAGAGGCAGTTGTAAAAAGAGAACAAGGGAATACGGTACAGTTTAAAAATCAAGGAATCAAGGTGTGTTTCATGGTTGTATTCTGTCACTAGACTCATTCAGTCTGTGTACTGAACAAATAATCAGAGCTACTGGATTATATGAAATATCAGGATTGGAGGAAGGCTTATCAGCAACCATCAATAGACAGATGGTACAACCTTTGTTACTTCAAATGAAAAGAAAATCTGCAAAAGATTTTAAGTTTTCTTTACACTACCTTATAACAATTTATTATAATGTACAAAGACAAAGAATTTCCAGAAATAAGTATCGAGAAGCTCAGGCACATTCCTTACCTAATTAATTAATTAATTAACTAACTAAAAAAACTCCCTTTCAAGAAAACAGGGAACTTCAGTCCTCACTAAGTGTTTTTCTACAAACAAGGTGTCAATTGCATCTCACTGCCGCACATATGGAGATATACAATCTTTCCTAAAAAGCATGTAATTCTTTTTTTTTTACAATCATTTTATTGGGGGATCATACAGAGCATTACAACCCATACATCCACCCATTGTGTCAAGTACATTTGTACATTTGTTGCCCTCATCATTCACAGAACATTTGCTTTCTACTTGAACCCTTGGTATCAACTCCTCATTTTTCCACCTCCATCCCTGCTCCCCCTCCCTCGTGAACTCTTTGTAATTTAAAAATTATTTTTATTTTTCATATTTTACACTGTTTGATATATCCCTTCAACCAATTTTCTGTTGTCTCTTCCCCAGGGAGAAGGTTATATGTAAATCCTTGTCATCATTCCCTCTTTCTACCCTCCACCCTCCAGGTATCACTACTCTCACCACTGGTCCCGAAGGGATAATCTGTCCCGGATTCCCTGTTTTTCCAGTTCCTATTTCTGTCACTGTACATCCTCTGGTCTAGTTGGACTTATAAGGTAGAGTTGGGATCATGATGGGGGAAGGGAGTGTGTTAGTCCAGGTAGACTAGAGGAATAAATTTCAAAGCCATGCATATGGATATAAGGAATGGGTTTATATTCAATGGGAACTGGACATTGAGAAAACATCCCAGCCCAGACCAACTCAAAGTCATAAGTCCGGTATTAACCCATATGCCCGAAATCAGTCTATAAAGTCTCCTTCTGACTCACGAAGTCACACATCAGTGGTTGCAGAATCCTGGTGCTGGCAGGGCACCTCGCCTCCAGGGCTCAGGGTCCATCAACAGCAGAAGCAACTCATCGCTGGCAGAGGTCTCCATCTGGCCGCCCCAGCTTCAGAGGTCTGGTTCCATCAGGGCAAAGCTGTGTAGTCTCAACGCCGGCTCCTCCAGCTTCTCAAACACTGCCAGCTTGTCCATAATTAATCGTCTCTGAAACTAACTCCCAACAGCTGGGAAAGATAGCTTCTCATCTTCACGAGGGAAATACCGCGAGATTTCCCAGTCTCAGGTGAAAGCCATGCCCACACAGAGGCCTCATCAGCTACTCAATGGCTATCTCCAGATACACAGGCCAAACTCCACCCCTACATTTCAATTATAAAATTAACATAAGCACATGACTGCCACAGGGAGCATTTAAGAACTAGAGGAAAGTTGTATATTTCATCATTGCTACACTGCACACTGACTGACCTATCAAATCCACATGACCCTTCTTTAAGGGGATTCCCAGTTGCCTACAGATGGACTTTGGGTTGCCAGTCTGCACTCTCCATTCACAATGATATGATATTTTGATCTGTGATGCCCAATACCTGATCCCTTCAACACCTTGTGATCCTACAGGCTGGTGTGCTTCTTCCTTGTGGGCTTTGTTGCTTCTGAGCTAGATGGCCACTGTTTACCTTGACTCTTTAAAATTTTAACTAGCGTAGATTTTGTTTTGAGGATGGAGGTATGACTGACTCAGGTGTGGATATTTTCCCTTGCCTCCGCTATATGAGAAAACTAGACAATGGATAAGGAGAAGCCAAAGAACTGATTCCTTTGAATTGTATGTTGATTAAAAAATTAGTGAGTATTGCAGGAGACTTCCAGGAGAAGAAATAATTCTGTCTTGGAATAAGTATAGCCAGAATCTTCCTCAGCAAGTAGGATGGCAAGCATTCAGCTCACATAATTTTGACAAGATATAAGAATATATTAGCCCCCCATACCAATAATCTATAAAATAATGATGCATATCTGGGTAATCAAGATTGGATTGATAGCTGATGATGTCATAACCATGGAAAATGGGTATTTTGAAAGAGAGGGCCTCAGTATACATCTAGTATCAGCGATGTCAAGTGACTATTTGATAAACTATCAAATCATGCCAAAGAATGCTTTTAAGAGTAGACCATTGAATACATAGTACACTGAAATATATGTTTTCAATTTGCTTCTTTCTTTTGAGATCCTTATGTGAAGAGTAAGAAAATAGGCAGTACTGTCGTTTGCCTTATTTACTGTTTTATTTTTCTTGACTGGGTCAAAGTACTATTTAAGTGTCCTTGAAAATTTTCAGGATCCAATGGTCAAATACCTTGGATTTAAAATACATTCTTTTTTATCTTTAAGTCGTATGTAATGCAACATGCTTTGCCTGTTTTCAATTTCCATGAGATTTTCTACTGGGATTTATTTTTTGAAGAAAGTAGACAAAATATCTAGAACTCTCTGGTACATTATTTTGGGGCCTTTAATATCCTTATAGTTACTGACATAACACTAAAACTGTCCAGTTCCCATTAAGTCAGTCCTGACTCATAGTTTCCCCATGCATCCAAAGTAGATTTATTTCCTAAGGTTAAGCTTATGACCTTCAGAAGTGATCACCAGACCTTTATCCCAAGGCATCTATGGATGAGTTTGAACCAGCCTTTCTGTTGAGAGACACCAACTACATCATTATCAGCTACCATTTACTTGTCCCTAGTGCATTTTTGTTGTTAGTTGTAGTAGAATTAGCTTCCGTCTCATGGTGCACTTATCTATATACAACTGAATAACATGCTTCTTGTTCCGAAGCCATCACTATTATCATGCAAAGATCTGATTGTTCTGATCCATAGGATCTTTATTGGCTAATTTGTGGAAGTTGATCACCAGATTTCTTCCTTAACCTCGAGGCACTTGTAAAGTGACCACTTTTTAATATTGGTAAAGCAGGACACCATTGATGATTGGTTGGGTGGGTGGGTTCTTGATTAAAAATTTGGTCTATATGGAACAACAAAAATTTTCATAGAATGCAAAATAGTATTGTAATATATTTATTTATCAAACAAATAAAAATTAAAACACTGTGGGATGTGGGACAAATTGTTAAAAATCAGGACTGGTCAAAAGCGGGACATCTGCTCACCTTATTATAGCTGTATGATCAAATCTGTGCCGTTCCTATTTCACCGCCATCATGTAATTTCTGACTCAGGGAGACCCTACTGGACTGAGCAGAACTACCCTTTCCTAGACATACACTCTTTACACAAGCAGATAGTCTCGTCATTCTCCCATGGACCAGCTTAGGTACTCACAAAACTAAACTAATTACTATCAATTCCATTCCAAATCATAGTGGGTTCCCAACACTATAGCTTATTAGAAAACTTCATCTCTATTCCTTGGAAGAGCTGGTGATGATTTGGAACCACTGACCCTGGGATTAGTCGTCCCACACCTAACTCACTACACCACCGGGGCCGTAGATCCTTCCCTCTGAAAGGCAAGCCTTCTCACACGGAACCATCACTGCCCCCATGTCAGGTGGTATACCCAGCTTGATATCAGACCTGGACTGAGGAAAAGTCAAACCAAAACGAAGCTCACTGCTGGGGAAAATTAGCAAAGTTTCATGTGGGTGCAAACTAAAATCCTTTCAGGACCAGAAAGATGTTCTAAAAGAGCAAAGGAGAGAGAGTTAAACAGCAACAAATAAATTGCCATAGTAATTAGAATTTGAGCATTTGCTTCGGCACCCTGAACACAATGTCACTGTGTGAATTCTGGTTCATGGCACCGACAGAGGACAGATTAGAAGTGCCCTATAGGTTTTCGAAAAGTTTAATTCCATGTAATCAGATCGTCCTATCTGTTTCTGGTGGCTTTGGACCAGACACTTAACCTGCCTACTTCTGAAGACAATAAGACGTGGCATTAGACTGGAAATTTTCCAAGGGTACAGAGAGGCCCTACTCAGATCCAGTTAATTATGTCCCCAGCTGCCACGTTCTATTTTTTTTTAATAAATCACTTCATTGGGGTCCCTTATAGCTCTTATAAGAATCCATATATCAATTGTATCAAGCACATTTGTACATATGTTGCCATCGTCTTCAAAACATTTTCTATTTCACCCTTGGTATCAGCTCATTTTCCCCCTTCCCTCACTGTCATCCTCCTGAACTCTTGATAAATTGCAAATTATTATTATTTTCATATCTTATACTGTGCACGGTCCCCCTGCACCCATATTTCTGTTGTTCTTCCCAGTTGTCACATTTTAAGTGACCTCTGAAATCTACCTTAAAATATGAAAATAGTTCATTTAAACTAACACACACACAGTGCATGTGTTCAGAGGATGGACCAAAGAAAGCAGATTTAAGGACAGTTTTAGTATATATACACCTTCCGATGTAGGCAAGGAAAGTAGGACACCTCATTTAAATGATAGAGATATCGGCGATATTAAAATTACTTAGTCCTACAGGTACGCATTTCTTAACTTGTTCAAATAAAAACACTTATTGAGAACCATCTGAGCTTCATACCCTGTGTGAATTATTTGGGCTACAAAGATGGACAAACATGTTTTCTATTATAAAGCATTCATTGGTCTGGAGAACAGAACCTATTAAACAAACCACTAGAATGTAATAATAGAAATAAGGATAATTAGAATGACGAATTTTAGGGGGAAAAGACTTTGAAAAAATCTTACAAATTCAGATGCTATTTCTTGAATAAAGAATTAATATATCCATACATGTGGTGTGGTTGTATATATGCTAGCTGTACTTAAGCTAAGTCACAAGATACACAATCAAGCTATAAAACTATCTTACAGTTCACTTCTAAAGGAGCTATTAATATTTTCAAATCGACCAAATAGTTCTTAATAAATAATAGTTTTATCATCCTACTTAAACATCCCATTAATTGTACTAACTAAGCAGAATGTTTTCTTTTGTTTTTTAAAATGGGTATATTGCATAACAGCTATGTATGTATAAACATGAACACACAGATATCTACTTAGTGTTGGGCTTTATTTCTTTTGCTACTCAACACAATCTTTAGCTATAAGTTAAATGACAGTGATAGCCACTTATCCACTTGCAAACTGTTGCAGCTGTAAAAAAAAGGCACATATATGAATAAATGTCTTTAATTTGAGAATTCTCTGGTTGTGATAAAAATGGAAATTACATGCTCTGGGAATTCTGAGTGACTTACAGCTTTGGTGTTTACTTTTAAATTTGTTTTATTCACCAGTATAAGCTGTGAAGGATTCAGCACTCAATTTATTAGAATATCCTTATTCACTGGAGGGTATGACTTTGTAGATTTGAAAAGGCTTGCATTTAATTCTTAAATATCTTGAAATCTTTCCTTCAGGCCATTTTCTCCAATTTATAATATTGTGGGGAGTAATAAGGAAGTTGATGATTACACCTTGGATATTTTTTGTGTGTTTTTAGTGGAAGAATATAATTTTATTTGTGATAAGGATCTAGATATAAATGATGTAATGAAGTAACCCTTCTGCTAATGAGATGGAAGTTCCAAAGACCTTTTAGCTGTTTTGATAAAGAAAATGGGCACTGTTGGACATAAACACAATTGTTGAGAAAGATCTTTCACAAACAACTCCTTCCATATGACAGGTGCTATTGGCAATAAGAGGAGACTGGAATTTCCTATAACCCTAGTGAGCTTTAAGGAATACAATTTTTAGCTTGTCTTTCATCATCCTAATAATATGGTAATGATTAAATTCAGCTGCAAAATCCCAAGGTATCTGATTGTTCCATGGGAACTTCCAAGTATCATGTGTACAGACATGTTCAAGGGGGAATTTGTGAAGTCAAGAACGATAAACTCCAGTGTACCATATATGGTCAAGGAATGGCATGTCCTACCGTAATTGAAAACTCTCATTGTTGGAGTGCTGTTGGGCATGCCACACACTTGCATTTTCAAAGAGTAAACTTTGATTAGAATTAAAGTGCACTACACATGGTTTTGAGTTTGCTTTGATGTAGTGGTTAAAGTTTATCTTCTTCATCACCTATACTTTCTTCTGTCTTTGGGTACTTTCCCAGCTGTGTTTGGGCAGAATTACATAGCCTTTTCCAGTTGAGGCTTGAAAACTAGCCCTCATAAGTCCCAGATTTATTTATTTTCTTTTTATATTCAAACTGTTTGTCAAGTGTGCACATCTTTGGATTATCTGACAAACTGGTCTCTTTTGAACCAGTTTGAGCTACAGTATTATGGGTTGATAATACCAAATTCATTTCATTGAAGCTTTGATTGAAAGAGCCTTATTTTTACCTCATACGACTGATTAGAATAAATGAATTTGAATTCTATAACTACCATAACCTTTCATAAATCAGAGATTGAGGAAGTATCTATCCTAAAACCAAACTTATGTGCATTAAGCTGATTCTGCTTCACAGTGACCCTAGAAAGTGTTTCTGAGGCTGTAAATCTTTAAGCAGATTGCCTTATCTTTCTCCCTCTGAGTGGCTTCTGGTTTTGAAATGCTGACCTTTTAGTTAGCAGCTCAAGACCTAACTTATAGAACCACCAGAAATCTTCTTGGTATTATTCATTTTTGTTACATGTGTTGAGTGTTTGCTGTTATGGTCAAATTGTAGTTTATATAAATTATTACAATCTTTATTAAAACTGAATAAATAGACAACAAAAAATAAGCAAACAACATCAAAAGATGATGAAATGACAAAGGTCTGAGCAGCGTTTCTTTTTGTTATATACAAACGTGTCATGAATCAGATCTGACTTGATGGCAAATGCCAGTAATGAAAAATAGGAACAACACTTTTATCTCTTTTGAAAGTGTCTGCCTTCGATCACGGCATCTCCTTGTGGGCTGGGTGGTAATGCTCATGTTTTTCTAGATACTTTCTTTCCTCCCACCCATTAAATGTGGGCTCATTATGAGTCAGTAGACTCCCAATCCTGTTTACACTGATGAAAATTGAATCATTTAATTCCATATCATATGACCAAGAAGACAATTGTGGTTCTATGAAAATAATGTCTAATGCTTTTGATAATTTTGATATCAAACAAATTGCTTGAAAAATGCTATCAGAGTAGGTGGGGTGAACCCTATGTAGAAGGTTAGAGAGAGTCATAAAAATAGGAGAATGCCTATACATTGTGCTTTGTCATGCTCTGTCATTACTTTGTCTGGTTAAACTTCTTTATAAAAAATCATTCATTAATGTTTAAAAATTTCACACCAACATGGAACACACCTTTCCCAAGCTCAGTCACAATCATAAGAATGCACACCCATCTGCTGAGCCCTAGTGGCTTAGTGGTTGTGCGCGAAACTGTGGCCCACTGGGATGGAGGTTCGATTCCAGCTCCACGGAGCAAAGGCTGGGCCTCCTGCTCCCACCACCTGAGGGCAGTGATGCCAAAACACAAAACAAAACAAAACAAAAAGAATGCACACCCATCACCAATGTCAATTCCAGGATATTTCTTCTTCCTTGTACTTGTTAGCACTCCATTTGCTGCCCGCCTCCTTACCATTTTCCATTGAAACTGTCAATTCTGTTGTTGTCTCTATGGATTGCTCTATCATGGATTTCATATATAGAAAAACCTAGAAAGTCAAAACAAAATTCAAACAGATGAGATGAAATGAGGAGGTGTCACATTTTGTTCTAAATCTACCTACAGCTACAATTAGAAATAATTGCCTTTAGACTAGGATGACAATGTGAACTCATAATCCACTCATATATCTATGATTTATATATGTTCCTGGTTCACTTTAATGATACAATTACTATGTTTTTGAAGGACATTATTAATTATTCCCACTGGGCATATGATAGTTCTTTCAAGGCAAATATTACTTTAACCAATGGTATAGAATTTAAAATACTCAAGAAAAACAAAATATACATGTATGGGGTTGATTTTCTATCAAAATATATGGATTGTTGATTTGTGTAGATTAGTAATCTAGCTAAATGGGCACTATTTACACAAACAGAGAAGACTGGAGATAGGATAAAAGTTTAAATAATTATTGTAGAATTGGACTAAACTTGTCATAAAAGGACAAAGAGCATATAGAAATAACACATATATAGTAGTCTTACGTTGCCACTTATTTGGCATCCTCACGGCTTGAATTTTAAGCTAAAATCCAATACATTTCTAATTCAGAGCTTAGGATAGCTGTCCCTGCTTCTTCTCAGACCAGTGCATTTCACCCTTAGATCCACTGGAGTACTTCAACTCCTTTAATCTGATACCAGTGTGTTTAAAATAAGGTCCTATTCACTTAGTGGGACATCCAAACAGATCCTTCTGGTGTGACCTATGAAGGAGGTTGTGCATCTTGAAAGGACAGAGTGTATAAAGTTGTGATTACTTATGGTATACACCCTATATCACTAAATGTTGAATATAGACTATGTCATAATTGCTCATTTTGGCACATGATATGGAGTTTATTCTCCCATTACTTGTCTACCTATTTAATGGTGAGCGTTTTTTCCTATGGTCGGCTGCCCCACACCAATTACCACTGACTAAAGCATACTTGTCTTTTCGACAACAGCCATGCCTTTTATCTGTCACCTTTCAACGCGGTTTCTAGTAAGTAAGGCTCTCTAATCACTCTTGTAAGGTTGTCCGTTAATTTGTAGTGATTGTATAATAATGTTACGTGTCTGGGACTGGTTGGTCTACTCTCATTCTCTACACCATGGAAAATTTACTTAATTGAGGTGAGACCTCCCCTGTCTGTGATTTATAAGATGGATAAATAAGGGGGTAATATATGGTTCATGAGCACTAGGTTGACACATTACCTTGTTGTCTGGCACAAATAGAGTAGAAGATTAGATGATCCAAAAGCTGAAGCCTGCCTTTGTCTTGGTGTTTATCCTTATAGGAGTAGTTTCATACAACATTTGTCCTTTTTGCTTGACTAATTTAACTCACCACAACAGATTGCAGATCTATCCTTGTCATGAGGTTTTATATGATTCCGTCATTATTTTTTATGAATGCATAGTATTGCTTTGTGTGTATGAGGGACTACACCTCAGAAAATGGAAAAAAAAATGTTCCACTGGGCATAGCTATTGTAGTATTTTTTTTTTTCCTGGCTAGGTGAGCATCCTACAATTTGCTCTGTGTTAGTGCATTCAGTGGCGTCACCTGGGAAAATTCTCTCTGGTCACGGTGAGTGCTTTTGTAGAGCAGTTTCATTTGAATCTTGGTTTGTTTGTTTTTTGTGATGACTGATTTAAAAGAAAAGCATGTGGCTGTGAAATGTTGTTTCCTGCTCTGGAACAATGCTACCAAAAACTGTTGTGATATTGAACACAGCTTACAAGGACAGAACTATGGAAAAAACTCAAATGTATATGTTTTTTCTCATCTAAAAATCAGGTAAAATGTCAACTAATGACAAACCTCATTCTGGATATCCACCAACTTCCTCAATGGTTGGAAATGTCCATTCATAGTGCATTTGGAATCCATCCTACCAGGTCAGACTTAATCAAACTTTCTCTTTTGAGGGTCTGAAAATATTGCATAACAATGTGTGACCAAAAAGGCCTGGTTTGTGGTAGACAGGCAACTGTTTTTTGCCAACACAACAACATACCCACTCATGCAACCATCTCAGTGTGCCAGTTTGGGGCAAGAAACAGTTTGACTTTCTTTCCTCACGCACCTGACTCACCTGACCTTGCTCCATGCAATTTCCTGCTGTTTCTGGGAATAAAGAAGGACATGAAAGGACATCGATTTAGATGACTTAAAGAGGAGAAGAAAAACAGAGGGAGGTACTCTCAGCCATCCAAAGAGATGAATTTGAAAAAATGTTTCCAAGTTTGGAATTACATATTTGACGAATGCATTAAGTACAGTGGAGGTGATAAGGTTGTTTGGTAAAAATATTTAAATACTTAGCTTTGGGGGGGAAAATCTGTTTTTGTTTTGCTTTTTTTGGGGTACCCCCTCTCATATACTAGATTTGCTCCACCCATTCTTCTACTACTGAGTATGTGGGCAATTTTCAGCCACTTGCTATTGTGAACTGTGCTGCAAACTGTGCCCAAAACCTACTTTTGTTCCTATTTTTTCTCTCTCATCTTTGGGATATATGCCTTGTGGTGGTATTTCTGGGGTTTTGGGGATCTTATCCCAGTTGTTTTATGTAACAGCATATTCTTCTACTGAAGAGTGTTACCTATTTACAAACTTACCAGCAGTGTATGATATCCAATTTTTCTACCATTTATTGTTTACTACTTTATTTGAAATCCATCCTGGGTGTACGATGCTATCTCAACATAGTTTTGATTTGGATCTTCCAAATGGCTAGTGATCTTGCACATTTCCCCCTGTGTGTTTGTTAGCCATCTGAGCATCATTTCTTGCCAAACTGTCCATTCATATCTTTTGCCCATTTTTCAATGGGATAATTTATTATTTCCTTATTTCAGTATTTCAGAATCCTATAAATTTTTGTCATTGAACTTTTGTCCATTGTTTCTTTGCTAAAGATTTTCTCCCGGTTTGTGACTCCATGTTTTACTTTTTTTGATGAAGTCTTTTTTAATGTATTTTATTTTATTTTTTTCCAATTATTTTAGGTGGGGGCTCTTACAGATCTTATAACATTCAATATATCATTTGTATCAAGCATGCTTGTATACCTATTACCATATTCATTTTGAAATATTTTCCACTTGAACCCTTTGCATAAGCTCCTCCTTCCTCCTTTTTTAATGAATCATTTTATTGGGGGGCTCATACAATTCCCATCATGATCCGTACATACATCAATAGTATGCAGGCCACATTTGCACACTTATTGCCATGATCACTCTCACAACATCCTCTTCCACCCAGGCCCCCAGTGTATTTTATTTTTAGTAGGACCAGGACACTTTTCTTCTATGTATGCTTCCTTTGTTATACGTGGCGATCTATGTATGCCTGAAACAATGCCACCAAGGTTGTTTTAATTTTTTTATCTAATGTCTTTATAGATATGGGGGTTATGTTTATGTCTTTATCCATCTTGACGTTTTATGAGTATGGGTCATGGTGTGAATCCTGTTTCATTTTTCTGTCTATGGTGATTCAAATTTTCCATTATCATTTGCTGAAAGTCTGTCCCTATCCTATTTAATAATTTTGGTTCTTTGTCAAAAAATCAGCTGCCTGTATGTGGGTGCACTCACTTCTGAGTGCACTATTCTATGCCATTGATTTTTTTCTAAACTGTTTTGACAACATTGGCTATGTAGTAGCTTTAGGGGTCCGGTAATGTTAGGTCTCTTACTTTTTTTTTTTTATCAAGGAGTTTTTGCTTATCTTATGTTTCTCCCCAGTGCATATGAAGTTGGTAATAATATTTTCCATTTCTTTAAAGAATGAAGTGAAATTTGGGTTGGATTTGCATCATATTAATAGATTGCTTTAGGTAATGTTAACTTTTTCACAATATTAATTCTTCCTCTCCATGAATACAGGGTATTCTTCAATTTGTGTAGTCCTCTTAAAAATTATTATAATAGTATTCTGTAGTTATCTCTGTATAAGTCTTTTATTTCTATGGTTAAATTTATTTCTATTTATTTCATCTTTTGTGTGGCTATTATAAATTGAAATATTTTCTTAATGTCTTTTTCAGAGTGTTCTTCACTACTATATAGAAACACAGTTGATTTCTGTTTGCTAATCATGTATTCTGTCACTGGATTGAATTCCTCCAGGGTTTCCAACAATCTTTTTTATGGAATCATTTAGGTTCTTTCTCTGTAAAATCATAGATCTACAACTACTAAGAGCTTCTCTTCTTCTTTGCCCAAATTTATTCTCTTGATTTATTTTTGTTGTCCAATAGTTTGGTTAAGACACCTAAAACCTCTGGCATAATGTTGGATAAGAGTTGTGATAGGGCTCACCATTGTCTGGTTCCCATTCTCAAGGGAAATATTTCCAGTTATCCCCTAGAATTTGATGTTAGCGGTTCATTTTTTTATATATGGCCCTTAAGATGTTGAGGCATTTACTGTCCATTCCTATTTTGTTGAGTGTCTTTATCAAGCACTCAATAGTACAAGATATTTTGCTATAAATGAAATACCTTTCCTGCTTCTGTTGATGTGATCATGTGGTTTTTGTTCTTTGCCATATGTATGTGGTGGCCTACTCTGATTGCATTTTTAATGTTGAACCATCCTTGAATCCCTGTTATGAATCCAACTGGATCATGGTGAGTTCATTTTTGATATGTTGTTCTATTCTACTGACCAGATTGTGTTTATAATTTTTGTGTCTATGTTCATAAGGGATATTGGTCTGTAGGTTTCTGTATTTGTGGGGGTTTTACCTAATTTGGTATCAAGGTTATTCTCATTTTATAGAGTGAGCTTGGGAGTTTGCTGTCTCTTTCAATATTCAGGAATAATTTGTGGAGTATTGGTGACAACTCTTCGCTGAACACTTGACAGAATTTCCCTGCAAATCCATTTTGTTGTGGGCTGCCCATAATTGGCAGTTTCTTGTGATCTTCTCTGTTTTTTTTATTTTTATGAGAGCTTTGAGGTTTTCTACAATTGTTTTCATTAATTTGTATAGATGGTATATTTCTAGGCATTTTCCCATTCCTTCTAGGTTATCAAACTTGTTGAAGTACTGTCTTTCATAATACTGTGTTAGCCTTTTTATTTCAATTCCCTCTTTACCAGTAATGACATACTTATCTGTGCTTACAGAGATGGAGTTCTCAGTGCCATTAAGCCTCATTAGACCTAAGTCCCAATTTAGGAAACTCATTTTTATGATTTCACTTCTCTGTACTCATGGTTTGAGTTCTCAACCAGAACAAAATCAGTTATGCTTGTATGTGTTGTATATAGAAAAAAGATTTTTGTATATAGAAAAAGATTTTTTGTATATAGAAAAAAGATATATATCTTTATATATATATATATATATATATATATATATATATATATATATAAAATGGTTTACACAATTGAAGGAATAGATTGGTCCTGTCTGGTTCAAGCCAGGCTTCTCATGACTTGTGGAAGCTGGTGAATAGATCACAGATGACAAACAGGGAGAGCAAGGCCTATAGGCTAGATGATCCAGAAGTGATATGAAGCTGAAATTAGCCAAAGGGATCCACCTGTAGTAGTGGATTGACGGTTCCTGGCACCAGCATGTGGCACATCAGGCAAGCAAGGCACCAGATTAGGCAGAAGGTGAAGGGCCAAAGAGAACTCAACCCTGCTCAGTCTCTTTCTTATGCAAAAAGCCACACCCCAACGGAGACTCAGATGCCAACCCAACTGATAAATTAGTCTCAGTTCAATCCTTACAGTAATTGGGAAGTCCTGGTTGACATAATCCCTAACCATCATGGTACTGATTAAAAATAAATTATAAAAATAATACGAGATGTTTTGTTTCAAAGAAGGGTGAAAAAGAAGCCGCTGCAGCATCTGGGGCTTCAGACTCTTCCCTGGGAGAGTTTAAGAACCTAAAGAGCAGTGGTCAGTGGTGGTGGTTGACTGATAGGGTAGGTCAGGCAGATACCTGGCTAGAGTCCAGTGGGGCTGTGAGAACTAAGAGACTGGAGGTCAGTCTCGTAGTATGGGCAGTAAAGAGGCTTCACCACTTTGGGACAGAGTGGATATGGGAGTATAAAGGTCACTCCTCTCTAGAGACAATAGTCTCTGAGGAGGGCCCCAGGAGGAGGTAGCAAAGCTGGGTATCTTTTATTGGGATGGTCCAGGGGCCAGGAGATGGATGGACAAAGGGGGGTCTATTTGGGCAAGGTGTTGGCTTGAATGGTCTGGGATGGTCTCAAAGAGGTGCTGGCTGGAGATCATGGTATTGATGACTTCAGGATTGTGGAAATGGTAGAAAACTATTTTTATTAAAGAGTGCAAAAGGAAGGGTAGTACTGGCTAGTAAGGAATTATAGAACTAGCACACATTTGTTTTACAGCAGGGAAGGAACAAAAATGAAAGCAAATATGGGTGGGGGTGAAGTCTAAACTCTGCCAGAGTAGATTTCAAGAATATGCAAGAAGGGCAGAGATCAGTTGAGCAGATGCTTCCATTGTGCCTAGCAGTGTGTGACTCTCCTCATTTGGATGCTTGGAAAGGCAAGGCTAGGTTTAAGCTGACCCCTGGCCAGAGCTAGCACATGGTGCAGAGAGAACGAACAGGCTGGATGTCTTGCAGTTAGGGAAGCGCGCCGGCGCCAAGTGTAGCCAGCCTTTCTAAAGAAACAGAGTTCCAGACAGCCAGGTTGGAGGGACCTGGGCTCAGCATGTCTAGGAGGAGTTGGGGAGGAGGTTGCTGTGCAAGGCAATTCTGAGGGAAAGGGTGTCTGAGGATGGCCTGGAGATAGAGGAGGTGGGGCACACGTGGTCTCAGAGAACAGGCTGTTGCCCTGGACAGCCTCGGGTCATCCCAAGGTTGCCGACTGGGAATCTGAGGCGTCAGTCAGTCAGCACTTTGACCAGGATGGGAGGCAGTTCCGTTCCCTTCCAGAGCCCAGGGCAGATGACTCTCATGCCAACTGAAGGGTACTCACCAGCCGAGGGTGGAAGGGGCTGCTGGGAAGTTTGGAAAACAAGTGGATGGGCTGCATGCCAGCTAGGAGTGTAAGAGGCCACAGACTGCCGTGAGATCAGCAACTCAATCCGACCAGAGGAAGGACTTTAGGTAACCGCCTGGGGGCTCATTTCCCCTTGCTTCTGCATCTCCCTCACTGTCTCTGGCTTCCATGTGTTGAGTTGTTCTCTGCGATTACTTGCTCCCCATGGTCTCTTTCTTCGTGCTTCCCTCCTGACTTTGGGGAGCGGTGCCCTCTCTGCGTTATCAGCCATCTTGAACTACGACAGCTTTTGCTAAAGTTTTAAGAGGCTAGAAATCATAATAATACACACGAGTGAGGTTAGCATTAGGAAGAAGTCTGAAATGGGAAGTTTTCTTGCTGCCCATTCTCTGTAGTACAAGAAAACACTGTCAAGTAGGAATGTGAAATTGAACAATGTCAGGCTGCCTTTAATGAACTTAGTTAACGAAGAGCAGGCTCTGTCCTTATGAGAAAAGATTAGTAGATTAATGGGCTATTAGGTATTTACTTCAAATAAAATGTTGGATTTATGTGACATGTTTCACTGACAAATTGGAAGGCTAAATCCGAGTCTTATGTGGTTAAATGGTTTTGTAGGTTAAATCGGAGCCTTATATTTTAAATGGTTAAAATAATGCTATGATTTTTTTTCAAGGATAATTTTGAAAAGCCAAACCAAGGCCCCTGCCACGAAGTCACAGGCCCCCTATAAGACAGAGCAGAACTGCCCTTTGGGGTTCCTGAGACTATATATTTAATGAGAGCGAAACACCTTGTCTTTCTCCTTTGGGGTGGCTGTTGGGTTCAAATGGCTGACCTGGCAGTCAGCAGCCCATCTCACATGCCACTCTGCCACCAGGGCTCAGAAGTTGCACAGTATCTCTCCCCTTTGTTCGCTTTCTAACCTCTATAGGAATACATGCTTCTGATGTGTCTACATGGGTGAAATACTGCCACTGCTATCCACAGGGTTCCGACTTAAAGAAACCCTATAAAACAAAGCAGTACAGCCACTCACGATTTCCGGACTGTCCACCTTTATGGAATTCCCAACAGTCCCATCTCTCTCCCTGAGAGCCACTCTTGAGTGGAAACTCCAAGCTGGAAATGAACAGCCCAAAGCTTAATCCTCTGTTCCACTAGGCCACCTTGAGACGGAATGTCCATAACAAAATATTTCACATTGAAATAACTAAAATTCAGTTTCGTTCATTACACTGAGCATGTGGTGCAACATTTATTTATCTAAAGATTTTCCATTATTCAAAGCTTCAAGAGAATTACTGAAGCTATAACTCCCCTGAGCCCTCCACAGACCGACTAGCCACTAATAAATGGTTGTCTTCAAGCATTTGCTGACAGCAAACATTACATATCATTGAAATTAAACAATAGATCTGGTCTTCAGTATCATCAATCATCCCCATTCATTAACGATGTAAGAAGTATGAGTTGTTCATTTCCCTTTATAGTTGAATAGCCTTCTATTATATGGATCAAACATTTGTTCATATATTCACTTACTAGTAGACTTTAGTTACTTCCACTTTTTGTCTGGTGTGGATGGCCCTGCTAAGAAATTGACATTTACGTGCCTGATACCTGCTTTCAAACCTTTTGGAGCATATGCCTAAGAGTAAAACTAGAATTACTGAGTCTTGGGGTCGTTTTATATCTAACTTTTGGAACAACCATGGAAATATTTTTTACAGTCACTGTTCCAGTTTACATTAGCAGAAGGAATGGCTGGTGGTTATCAATTTTCCGTACCTCCTCCAAAATTTGTTATTTTCCATTTCTCTAATAATAGCCATCTTGGCGGGTGAGAGATACTGCGTGGTTTGGGATTTTCAGGAGCCGAAGGCGCGGGGAGCTGAGTTCTTTTTCCTGTGCCTATTCGTTATTTCTACTTATCTTTGAAATAACTGGTATTTACGTTCCTTGCCCGATTCTTAAGCTAAGTTGTTTACCTTTTTGTCATTCGGCATACTTCTACTCCTTGCTTATTGACTATATCACTATCTCTAATTATGCATTTATAATTATAAAATGTATCTGCCATCAGACTACTTGGTAGTGTATGTATTGTCTTCCAAGATGATTTTGCATGTTTTCCAAGAAGAACTGTGAAGGTCCCTCATGGGGTCGCTGATAGGTGAATCCTCTGTAGGGACACTCACGTAGTCTAATTCACTACTAGTGAAGAAAGAAGGGGCATGTTCTCTCCAAGCTGCTGGGATGCCAGGTGGAGCAGAGAGGGGATGGGATGAGGTTGGTGGGAATGGGTGTGCAGAGGGGACCGAGGTCAGGAAAAGTGGTAGCTAATATTCTCCCTGGGTCCGGGAGAAAGTGGACCACATGGCCTGCATCTATTTCAGAGCCCTAAGAGAGAGTAGAATTAGGCTGGGGTTTTCATGACCCCAGAAAAGTCGTGGATTGGGCCCAAGACCCACATGGACATACATTAACTGATTGATACCTCTGTATATACTAATACTTCCTTGGCATCTCCTTGTGGGTAGGCACAGGTCAAAGCAAGTCAAACTAGTTAGGGTTGGTGGGTGAACAACCCATTGCAACCGCAGCTCAAAGCCAAGGGTGGAGGTTGAACTTGGCTGTCCTAGCTTCAGAGAAAGCGCCTCATTGTTGACTTTCACAGGAATTTAGGTTGGGATGGGGCAGAGCTATCCAGAAAGATCTGGAGCACCACCCTTCTTCCTATCATCTCCGGTATCTTCTGGGCAAACCACCAATGGGATTTTCAGCTCTTTGAAGAGATGAGCCAGAAAAACTCATCCTGAAAATATGGTGAAAGCAGGGAAGGGTGAGGACTCTGTGCACAGGGAAATGAACAGTCCTTGGGGCACCCTGGCTCTGAGAAACTAGGTGACTTCCTTGCAGGTGGTGGTGGAGGCTGAGCTTTCCTGAGGAGACAGTGGGTAGGCAGCAGTGGTTAGAGACATCAGCATGGGCTCTAGAGGGCATTCATAGTATGGGTGATGGGCTGTGGTGATGTGGTTAGCCTCCGTTTCCACATAATTGCATTGTTCACACAATGACCTGATCGTTATAACCTACTATATTATTACATGTGAATGGATACATAACTTTGCTTTTTATAATTAAAAACAAAACACTTTTTATTCTGAGTAGGCCAAAATTTAAAAAGCAAATTAGTTTTCAATCCAACAAATCATACACATTTGTTTTGTAACATTGATTGCAGTACCCACATTGTACTCTTAAAAAAAAAACAGTTTTATAGATATTACATCTTATTTTTAGTTTTTTTTGTGCGGACCATCACTGCCCTCTGGTGGGAGTGGAAGCCCAGCCTTGCTACTGGAGAGATACTCTTAGATTTGAACCACCAAGCCAGTGGGCTGCAGTCCTGCACTCTACCATTACACCACCAGAGCTCAGCCCCAACAGTTTTATTGACATTTACTTCCTATACTATACAGCTCAATAATTCAAATATTGGAAAGAGTTAGGCCATCATAACACAATTAATTGTATGCGTTTTCCTCTTTTTTGTACCCATTGATGTCAATTCCTCATTTCCTTCGAAACTTTGCTACCAGACTTTCAGGAAACTAGTAACCTATTAACTATCTCTATAGATTTAACTATCCAGGATTTCATATACAGAAAAATGCTAAACCAACAAACAGCCTCCCCCCCAAAAAAAACCCCAGCAAAAATAAAACAAAAAACACAGTAGAAAAGTGAGCAGGAGATGTTAAAAACTGAAACAAGTATACAATGTGTTAAAATAGAGACCCAGTGACATCATATTTTCACCTCACTGCATCTGCAGTTATCCACCTTACAAAGTACTTGGTCTGAGAGCAAGGCCATTTACATCCCTTGCCCCAACCTTTGCTCTGTAGAAGGAGTCCTTATGTCCTGCTTCTCTCTTACCTAAACTTGGTCACATTATTGTACATCAAGATTTTATCTGGAATATCTTTTTTGAAGTCATTTTACAAACTTTTATTGAACACCTCAGAGGTGTCAAGAACCATGACAAGGGCAGTGACTCATTTCCCACTCAGAGCAGGTTTAGGCACAGCAACACCAAAGATTGCCTGACCCGGCACTGTCCTCACAACGGTTAAGCTTACAATCTTTGTTGTTATACTGAGTCAATCCGTTGTCTTGTCATTCTTCCTCTTTCTCACTGACTGTATACTCTACAAATACAGTGTTCTTCCACAGGGCCTGATCTTTTCTGACCATGAGATAACCTCTCACTGTCATTTTAAGTTTTTAAGGAGCACTCTCACTGTAGTTCTCCCAAGACAGTCCACTCTTTTTCTCTTTTCTCCGTCTTCTTTTAAATTTGGAACTCTTATAAAAATCTGTACATCAGTTGTATCAGCACATTTGTGCATATGTTGCCATCATTGTTTTCAAAACATTTTCTTTCTCCTTGAGCCCTTAGTATCAGATTCTCCCTTTCCCCTCCCTCCACCTTACTTTCAATATTCTCCACCAATACCATAATCCAATGACATCAATTCTTCTGCAGTCTTGCTTGTTTCTTACCCAGCTTTAGTAGACATATGAGGTCATTGAAAATGCTATGCTGCAGATTGGGCACATCTAAGTCCTCAAAGACACATCCTAGCTCTTGAAAACTTTAAAGAGGTATTTTGCAGAACATTTGCCAATACAATACATGATTGAATTCTTGACTTCTGCTTCCACAACACTGACGATGGGTACAAGTGAAATAATGCCCTTGACAACTTCATTATGTTTTCTGTTTATCATGATGCAATCTATGGGTTCAATCTGTTACTTTTTTCTTAATGCATTGCAATCCATAACAGAAGATATAATGTTTGAGCTTTATCAATAAGTACTTCAAGTTCCACTTGCTTCCAACAAATAAGGTTATGTTATTTGTGTATTGCAAGTTGCTCGTAGGCCTTCCTCCAATATTGATTCCTCACTCTTCTTTGTGTAATCTAGTTTATCTGATTATTTGCTCATCTGACAGAAAGATCAACTATTTTTATATTAATATAAATGTGAGAATTTTAAAGCAGCCATAGAGCACAGCTATTATATTGTTGACATGCAATGAAAGTGCTAGCTATTGAAGACTTTGTAATTCCCAAATTGAATTGTCTGATGGAGGTACAACCTATCCAGTCAGTGAAGCCAAATAACCCAGTGACATATTTTAATAAATTGCTTAACTTTTCATAAAGTAAGGAAATCAGAGGAGTGTTTCTAAAATAGCATTTCAACAGATATTTCTTGGATACTGATTATGATTTTTATAGGAGTGCAGGGAAAAGGAAAGAAAAGATTACTCAATCTTAGTGCACCATTAAAAAAAACTTTAATTCTATTGGGAAAGACAGATGCACAGACAAATAAACCCCTTTTGGGGGGGGGGCATAGAGAATTAAATACTAATGGTTCTTTAGTGTAGAAAGTGAGGAGAGCCACTCCCTTTAGACAGCGAGAAGAGTGCATAAAAATCAAATATTAATGCTCAGTCAGTGAGATTCATTTAAAATGGGTAGTGTAACACAGTTGATCCAGGTTTTGTGTTTTGTCTTTTAAAATAAACTAGGCACAGTGTTGCCTCATTAAGGTAGCTGTATCACAGTCCACATAACCAGGTATGTGTATGCATCATGCTTAGATGGAATTTTTTTATTATTCTGTACTTTTCCACTTTCCCCCCCTGTTTGATGGAGAAGGAGTTGGGAAACTTAATAGATAAAGTCTGACTCTGCTGGAAAATATAGCAGTTGGGTGTAATTGGCTGTCTCTACTCAGGGAGACAGGAGAGCTTGTGAGACATACTAGGGGGAATTTTGATGAAACAATGATAGTATATGCTGGCCTCAAAACCCCAACCAAAAAGGAAATGCATTATCTCAGGGGGGAAAAAACAGCATTTGCATCCTGTTTCTCTAGTTTCTGGTCCATTCATTATAGGTGTGGACCAGGTCCACTGACACCAACGTAGGTTAGTTTTATCTAGGATCTCTAGACCCTCCACTATGACAACTTTAAAAGTTTCTCTTAATTTTATCTTACCCCAAAGAAGTATAAGACATATAGGACTCTTGGAAAAAACTGTCATTGTGATATTATATAAGATTTAGAAAACTGTCTTAGAGATTGTGGTGGGAGTCTAGACATTCTTACTGTATCCAGTAGTTCCCTAAACTGTTTCTTACACTAATAAGGAGATGGGAGAAGAAACTATCATTATACCAGATGTGTTTCTTCTCACACTGCTGGTCTGGGTTCAGATGTAAGAAGTCTGAGTAAAAGGATTATTAGTTATGATCTCACATCTATATTGAAAGCCTACTTTTTAACCTTTCTAGCAAAATGATAGCATGTGGGTAAATAGTCTTCTTGAGTTTCTGTAATAATCAAGTAAAAGCCCCCCCCATCTTAAGAAAATGAAGTATTGAGACAAAAGATAAGATTGTTAAAAATACCTCTTGCCCACTCCCTCTAGATATACAAAGCTTTATTTCTTCATCCTTTAAGTTTCACTCCCCCTTCCCCCACCTCCTGTTTTTCTTAAACTAGATACATGGTTCAGCTCAGTTGCATTATGGGTGGTATTCTAAAAATTTGTCTCCTGATTTCCTACTAAATTTAAATTTTGAAGCAATTGGTTTTATCCTCTCTTCTTTACATAAAATGTCACCTTTATATAAAATGTCTAATGTCATTGATAAGATTATAATTCCCTTTGTGTTCATTTTAACCTCAGTTTTATAAAAGTAGCACACTTGATGCTTTTACACTGAGAGTGGAGAGTTCAAACATTCATAAACCCCAAACTCATATCTTGCTCTATATGACAACAACCCTCACTGTATAGGACCATGTCATATTAATAGCTAGAAATGACAAATGACTTTGAGGGAAGGACTAGTAATTTTATTTTGATAGCTTTTCTCAAAGCATGCAAGTTAGTCACAAGGTCTTATTAAGAAAATGTGGGCTGAGCCCCGGTGGCATAGTGGTTAGATGTTGGACTGCAGCCCGCTGGGTTGGTGGTTCAGATCCAGCAGCAGCTCTCCAGGAGCAAGGCTGGGTTTCCTACTCCAATCACAGGAGTGTTGCCCCCAAAAAATTTTTAAAAAAAGAAAAAAGAAAATATGTTCGGAACTTTGAAAACTGCCTCGATGAGGAAAGAAGGTCAGAAACGTTGCACTGAGGGATGAACTTCTATCTCACCAATGCACTTGCTGATGCTTCCAGGGGAACAGTGGGGACTCTATAAGTATTTCGCTGGATATCTTCATCCAATTTGCCGTCTTGTCTTGATCTTGCCCTTTCAAATATATTTAAGCTGCTATTTTGGTGTAGTGCAAATCAAAGTGCGAATAATTCTTTGATGGGAGGGTAAGAGATCTAAAAGCACGACCCTCAGAAATGTACTGACTCAGTTGTAGAATATATCTTGAAACAATAGCTTCACATTGTCGATCTTTTAATTTAATTAAGGTTTCAAATATACATCAAGTTTTTTGACATATCCTTTTAGAAGTTCATTTTATAAAGCCAACATCACCCCCCGCCCCCACCCCCAAAGGTGAAGTCACAAACCAGGGAGTTATAAATTCCTTTCAAGGACCTTCATTACAATATCTGTTAAATCACTTCATTTCCTTCACTGGTGCGGGAGACAGAGCAGGAGACTGCATCACATTATTCTTCACTTGGAAAATGAACTCTAGTACCAAGAGCACTTGACTGAGCACTTTATTAGCGGCTTCTAAAAAGTGTACAAGGCAGGTCATTGAATTTTATGGCTATAAGTAAATGAAGCCAGATGAAAATAAATAACTTTAAGAGTGATTAGCACTAAGCCTACTTATACCTACCCGGAATGTGGGCACAAAACATTTTTTTCTATTTATACTATGAGTGTCTCTTAAAGTCATGTGTATTCCCATTAATCATTGCAGTTGCTACTAACTTATTTATCTATATACTCACTGATTTCTTTTGTTTTTCAAAAGTATTTTTAGCTTAGCTAGAAAAACCCAGCCAAGTACATAGCAGGTATTGCTAAACAGGTAAATGGATTATTCTACAGTGTTTTTAAAACAGTTTCATTGATATATAAATTCATGAATGATACAATTCAATAGCGCAAATAGATAAAATCAGTTCCCCAATCATCACCACAATCAATTTGAGAACTTTGTTCTTTTCCCTGCACTCACTGCCATCAGCTACCCCCTTTCTTTCCTCCACCCCCCCAACCTCATGAAACCACCAATCTAGTCACTGCCTTCACAGACCCACACACCCCATACTCCATACAAAGAAAAGCACACACAAACAAAAGCAAAATCAGAAAATCGCCACTAAGAAAACAAACAAGACAGAAAAAAAGCCTTAGTTTAAAAGACAACAAAAAATAATAAAAACTCGGGCTGAGCCCTGGTGGCGTAGTGGTTGTGCGCAGGACTGCGGCCCACGGGGACGGAGGTTCAATTCCAGCAGTGTGGCTGGGCCTCCTACTCCCACCACCGGAAAGCAGTGATGCCCCCCACCCCCGCAAAAAAAAAATAATAAAAACTCAGAGAAATTCAAAACAGAACAAAACGGAGACAAATGATAAGGTGTCAAACTTCAACTCAACCACATCTCCGTTAGTCCAATCCCCATGGGCACTGTCTGACAACAAGACCACCAGCTGACCCACCAGAGGCCCTGTCCAAGTGAGAACCTTGCAAATGGACCATTGGACCCTCAGTGTCTTCAACCACCTTCTGCAGACCAGGTGCTCAGACTTGAAGTGCCAACACCACTCTTTTGGTCTTCGCTTCACTTATCACAAAACCCGATGTAGTTATCTTGTCGGTTACTAAAAGGAAGGTCAGGAGTTCGAAACTACCAGTCAGCTCCGAGGGAGAAAGCGCTTTGTACTCCAGTACAAAGTTACATTCTTGGGCTGAGCCCCGGTGGCGTAGTGGTTGTGCGCAGGACTGCGGCCCACTGGGACGGAGGTTCAATTCCAGCAGTGGGGCTGGGCCCCCACCGGAGAGCAGTGATGGCCCCCCCCCCCCCAAAAAAAAAAGTTACATTCTCAAATACCAAAAGGGGCAGTTACTACCCTGTCCAGTAGGGTCGCCAGGAGTCATAATTGACTGGGTGGCAGGGGGTTGTTCTTGTTTTGATCACATAGCCCGCCTCTTCCGCCCTTCCCCCCACCCCTGCCCTCCACTGTTATTCAACCCAGATGACTGCCTGTTTCAAGACTAGAGCTCAAAAACCCAGATACCAAGCCCCTAGAGCTGGACCCCATTCAATCTCTTCACTACACCTGCCATAGCAACTGCATCCTCAGTGATCTCCCTGTGAGGGCAGATATCAAACTAGACTCACAAAAACCAACTGTGCTCAGATCAGCGCGATAATCAAGCAAAATTCATGCATGCGCCAATACCTCCTGCTGTTCCAGGACCACTCCAGGGTCCTCACCACCCCCTTATTACAGAACACTACAACTTATGCCAGTGGGGTCTATGGAAATTCAATCAATGGCTTCACCAATCCTGCAAGTATCACAGAACCTCAGCACTGCCTAGGAAAGGGAAGCACGCATGTATACAGGACCGCGTCCCAGAAAAAGTGCATGGATTGCTGACCTTCGCCAATTAAAACAAAATAAAAATCACAAATGATAGTCAGGGACCATCAAACAGGGAGGGCCAGAAATGGGGCAGAACCCCTAAAGATTCTCATTCACAAAGGCAGAAGCACACCCGTTATACCAGGGCATGTCATAAAAATGCAGAGAGGAAGAAAATAGTAAATATCTGGTACTTTGAGCAACCATTCATTGGAAACCCTCAAAGCAAGAGCTCCCAACTCAAGTCCAACAACCTCTAAAACTATAGCCTTGAGGTAGTGGTTTGTCTGTTTCACACTAGGACACTTAAGCCTTAAATCCAAGAGAAGTTCAGTGTCTAAAGTCAGCTACAGGTGAACGTAAGGTAAATTCCAGTTTACTTAATGAACTTTCCAAATAGGAGCCTTCTGGCTTATGAAAATGTTGCGTCCCTCAAAAGGACAGAGTCTAAAGTTCTAGTTGTCTATGGTACTTGACCTGAGCTAAGATGGGATGAATATACTCATCCAAAGTATAATACCTGGAGTATAATACCTGGCTTATTCTCCTCTTAAGGGTCTAGAGAAGTAATGTTAAGTGTTTTTCCCAATGGCAGGTTGCCTCCCCTGGTTTACTCACCAAAGAGACATAATCACATTCTCAAAGACCCATCTGCTCTGCCCCCTCCACCTCCAGACTTGAATTCCAATTAAGATTCACCAAGCACCCCGTAGCAGACGCAGTGTGTTTTAAATTATATTTTATTTATTTTTAGTTTTTTTGAATGGGTACATACCATTCTTATATCAAAATTACCAGACAAATTTATACATAGCATTTAAAATATTTTTCTGTAATTCATTTTCTCCCAAGACACTAGTGAACCTGGCTTCCATTTACTTGTTTTGGGTTTTTTTTTTTGTTTTTTTTGTGGCATCACTGCCCTAGTGGCCATTTACTTGTTTTCAGGAGACATCCTCAAGCATTCAGGAGACTACAATGGCCAGATATAAAAGAAGCAATTTCTGCTCTTTGATGCAGTCACAGGTTGTTCCCCGTCTGGGAGAAAAATCCCAACTGGATTAAAGTTCCAATCAGGCCCTCTCCCCTGTCCTCACTCACAGGCGTTGACAGAGCAGCCCTATGGCTTGCCAGTAGACCTCCTGGCTCCTCTGCCACCTTTGAGTTGACACCACTTTCTAATCTGAGGAAACATGTCATTTGGGGACAGAGGTTTTGCCGTGCTGTGAAATATTAAGATGGATTTCCAATGTGGTGCGAGCACCAAAGGAAGGGGAAACAGCGAGAGAAAAAAGAAGAATAAGGAAAAGAAAATCTCTTTGCCAAATAGCATGTGGGCCTTTTAATGGGTCTTTTTAGAACTATAAATATTAATATAATGGCTTTTCCAGATTAACAGACAAATTGTGCTTCCTTGATCAAATTACTGTGTACTGCATGCTATTGTGGGTTGATTTGTGGAAGTGCTAACTGCCAGTATCTGTTAATGTGCTCTTATTTGGAAATAGAACTTTTGTAGGTGAAATCCTTTCACACGAGGTCATGTGGAAGTAGGGTAAGGCCTCATGTAATGTCACTGGTGTCCTGATACAGGAGGATAAGAGAAGCAGGGAACATGGTTATACTAAGTGAAGCAGATATTGGAGCTTTGCTGCCACAAGCCAAAGGAAACCAAGAACTACCAGAAACTTATGTGAAATATTCTAATTGAATTCCCCCACCTGTTACCCATCTGAGTCCCACAAAACTCACCAACGTTTCTTGGTGGAGAAAATGAGGCTGTACACTCCATAAAGATGTAGGAAACAGTAAGAGTGAAATTTGACTCATGTCTATGGGTTGGGTTTCTGATGGTTTAGAAACAGAAGGTACACTCCCCCACCTGCTGAGAATGAGATCAGTTTAGGGTCCACTCCTGTTTTCCCCCTCATGGTTGCTTACGCTAAAGGTTTCGTCTTGTCCAGGGCCACACCACAGTTTCTGGGTTACCCCTACTCCATTGAAGTAGGGGTGGCAATCCTGGTCCTTTTTAATAATGAAGTAGGATGTAGAAAGCTTGCGCAATCTTCAGATTTTCCTGCAGAGTCTGTGGAGGCTTTCCTTGGGGCTGGTCACCCTGAGCACAATCTGGCAGTCATCTACAGGCAATTGCAGGAAAAGATGCAAGTCATCACATTTCTTTCTATGTCGATTTTCCATGCCAGTGGAAACCTCAGCCATGCCACAGAATATGAACTATTCATTTGAACTGTTCAGCAGTTGACTATGTGCAGGTAAATCCTGGAGCCATAGTTATTATATTGCTCACACAAATATCAACCAGTTTTTATTGGTACTTGACATCCAACATGCCACCTCGATGCTGCCTCCCTCCTCCCACCACTGCTTGTTTAAAATGAGGAATTTAAATAAATAAGATGTATGATTATCTTTATAATGCAAAACTTTCACCAAGTTTAAAATTAAAATGTAATCACAACTATCATTTCAAAGCTAGAACATTGCATCAGAATATTAAGAGAGTGCCTCCAACCTTCTGTTTTTATAGGAATTAGAAGAAAAGTGCAGTACATTCTTTGTCTAATTGTCGTTTTTGAATAAGCTATAAAATATTTGCCACATATTTTCTATGTGGAATTTATTATACAATATGGTTAGAAACAAAGATCCTGTGTTCCATGTGTTGGAGAGGTCATCAGTAAGTTCAAGTCAAAGTAAATGATCTTCACAGCTCCAATATAATAATGAGCTGATAGCGTGCTCCTAAAATATGTCAGTCTATGTGTCCAACTTTTGTATTTTTTCTCTAGTATCACACTAAAAGACAAGAAAGCTTTATTTGACAATATTCCCGTGGAAAAATTGTGAGTGTAAAAATATGTCCAAAAGGTAGTATGCACATATTTTATATTATTCCTGAAGCATCATTTCATGTAAATTACTGTGATTCAAAAACTAAATATTTCAGTATCTGTTTTATTATCCATTTCATATTTAAAAATGCAAAACTTAATTGAATATATTTTGCAAAAAATATGAAGTTTATGTAGCTTTTACATTTCTACATGGGTCATATCCTACTTCATGTATGTCCAGTATTTACTATGCTTTGTTGTAATTATTTTGGAAATCTTTTCCTCTCAAAGACAAAACCAACATATATTTATTTTAAAATCCAAGTATCTGCCATCAGATGACTTATTAAGGTGATCCTGGAATCTTTTTGTGCGTAAAAGAGCTCTAAAAATCCTAGTCTAGCTCTAAGTTTTGATATTTACTTAGCTGTAAATGATGAAAATATTTAAATATAATTTCAAAAATTCAATTATGTACTTCATCATAATTTACTTTTGACATGTTAATATCATTTTTTTGTTTAATATTTATTTCAGTACTTTTCTCCTTTAAAGAATCTGAGGGCTGAGCCCCGGTGGCATAGTGGTTGTGCGTGGGACTTCGGCCCACTGGGATGGAGGTTCAATTCCAGCAGTGGGGCTTGGCCTCCTACTCCCACCACCGGAGAGCAGTGATGCCCCCAAACAAAAACAAAACAAAACAAAAAGAATCTGAAACCAAAGGTATAAACTTTAAATTTATTACTCAGCAGTCAGAAAGTTATAAAAATGTAAAATTTAATCAGCTTGAACTTTAAAATTACATTTTTATAAATGTGTGTCTTTTGTATTTCTGATGTTATTAAAGTTTACAACAAACTGGTATAACATTTTAGAGACATTCTAGAAGTTTAATTATTCATTGTAAGTTTATATATTTTCTTCTAATAAAAATGAGAGTGCATATATTGGATAATTTTCCTAGCATTTAGAGGCATGCAAAATGTGATTTTTCTTTTCAGTCTAGTTTTCAAGTATCCTAGTTGTGAAACTCATTATTTCAAATGCTGAATCTAACCTTCAATACTTGAAAGAGGCTCAGATGGATTAATTTGCTTCAGGCAGTGTGGCATAAATGTTCAGTCCTAGACATTCTTATGTTCTCCCACCAGAGACTTAGGAGATGATGCTGATGAAGCAGTCATTTCCCATTAAACCAGTCTGTTCTAATCACGAATTTCTCCTAAAGTCAAGTGCTTACAAGAAAATGTGAGTTATCAGGATGCTTATTTGATGATATAGTTCTCCATGTGAGTGTGTTGAAGCAGAACTACATTAGGTTTTGAACAACAACAACTGCAACAACAACACTCACTGTCCTCAAGTCGATGCTGATTCATATGCAGTTCCTGGTGAGTTCCCAAGATTGTGTTGTTTCTGGGAGTAGAAAACTCCGTCTTCCTCCCACTTAGCATCTGTTGGTTTTGAGCTGTCAACCAAGAGGATGGCAGTCCAATGTGTAACCACTACCCGGAACCAAAATTTAGACTTAGGATTCCAATCTCAAAGTATGAGAAATGGGAACTCCTGATAATTGCAATCTGCTTGGCAGGAAGAAATTCTGACTTAACTTTTTGATTTTTCGATTCCTCTCAGTACATTGAATTCAATGCAGTATCCAATGTGTGAATCTTTCTACAATGCATATACTTTCTACTTTCTCTAAATCCTCAATAACAAGGGCAATTGGTTTCTCGAGCTTTAAGAAAATAATCTTCCTCTAGTGACTATGTTCCTGTATACGGCACTACTGTAGTCATACGGATCCCTGAGGGCTCATTGGTTAAGCACTTCCTGCTTACCAAAAAGATAGTGCTTTGAACACATCAGAGCTTATTAAGAGGAAACATTTGACAATCTGTTTCTGTAAAGATTATAGTTTATGAAATATTAGGGCAGTTATACTCTGTCCTGTAAAATCAATATGGTCTAAATAAATACAGCAGCACACAGTACCAACATAGCAGTTATGAAAAAAAAGAGCAGATGAACTAACAAATCACAGATGATCACAAGTCTTAGAGATTGGAACTCTATTACTGGCCTGAATTGTGAACACCGGCAAACATTCTTCTTTTGAATATGGCAGGAAAAAAAGAGAAGGAAAGGAAGAAAGAAAAATCCAAGGATGGGAAGAAGAAAAGGAATTTTTTTTTAAAAAAGCAGAGAAGAAAAGTTATTTAATTCCTTTTAAGCCCTAAGATCTCAGAACTGCATAAAGTTATGAAGTCCCACTATGTATAATAAGAATTTATTTATAATTCAGTCACTGCAACAGCCCTTATATACCTAAACAAAACTCTTGCAATAGTGAGGGATACATATTTACCAAATGAATAGATTTTCTTTCACTACAAAGTTGACGTTCCGCTTTGGTATGCTGTGGTATCTGGATCAGTTTAAATACACTTTCAGCACAATCCTAATTCACTATATGACTACAACATATTTGTATCATTCATTTTTTAAGGTACTTAAATTTTACTTCTGACTTTCAGTAAGTGCTGTACTTATTGCGAATTGACAATTCATAGATTTCCTCTTTAATATCACAAAAAGTTAGTTATATACTCAACGCTTTGTGGCCCCCAAAGATGATAATGCATAATCTGTAAAAATCAGTGATGGTGTATGTGATTGTGCATGTGTCCTACAAAATTAATCATCTATCAGTACTCAAGTTACAGAATTTTATACTCCAGAGAGCTCTGAGAGGCATGTTTTAAGATATCTTTTCTTGAAGGAATAATCTGTGACATTGTATGAACTCATTCTAATGACTTGCATAAAATATAAAGGTTCATAAATCTTTCACTGTATATCAAACAAAGTTATGAAAACATTGTGTCTTAAATTATTTCAATAATATTTTATGATATCTATTTTATTTATCAATAGATATCTTCAACATGGAATTCATTAGCCATCCTGAGACCATTATTAAGTGTGCATTTCTGAATACAGCACTGGTTTTCTCTGAGTGATACAAACACCATGAAGAATATATTAGTCAACCTATCATTGGGAGGCTCCTACTATCATGGATAACTGTACATTTAAAATAAATTCACAGTCAAGCAGCTCCACTTCCAGGCTTTCTTTACACAGTCTCACTTTTTTTGTTTTTATAGTAATATAATACTATTTTATATCATTAAATTAGACAGGTCCTACTTGATGGAATTTCACGTTAGAGAGGCTCTTTGGACCAGACTATCCTATTCAATTTATGAGCATGAATTATTATTTTTGTTCATATGATAATCTTATTATATTTAATATCTAAATCAGAAATACATTGCCAGGTTTCATAGTGATATTCTCTATAAAAATCTAAGGCAACTTTTTTTCCACAATGACAAGAACATAGTAATTAAATTTTCATTGTTGTTAGGATTCTGGGGAAGATGCATTGACTCATTGCATAGGCCAGGCTGAGAGCCTCAGATATAAAATCCTATGTTGGGACCCATTATAAGTAGGAAGAAGGCTGCTCTAGAAACCAAAGCCTGGTCCTGCATTTCCACCAGAGCCTCTGAGTCACTCAAGTTCAATCTGTGAGCTAGTTCAGGTACTTTTGAGTTCCAAGTGGACATTTTCATCCTCTGGAAACAAGGGGAGAATTACCCAGGACTATGGTACAAAGACTTTACAGCACTAGCCCATAGAGTCTTTCAGAGTTAATCTTTTCTGTCATATATAAGCAGTATGGCATGGGGTATGCTCTCATCAGAAGTTGTAAATAGCTATCAGAGGGCCTGTGTTTATCCCCTGAAAGACAATTTTAGATGTTTATCTGAAGGTAAGTTAAAAAAGTATGGCTATTTGAGTTCCAGTTTATACATGCACAGATTTATTTTGAATAAAACATATTTAAACAAGTCTGTACAATCAATATTCTTTATCAACACCATGATTCAAATGCACCAAATTTTTAAAACATAATCAATTAATTTAAAATACATTAAAGCATAATTTTTATTACTGTTCATAATACATTTCATATTTTTATATGGGACATTTCATATTTTAATGTACAAAACCACATATTTTTTCCTAAGCAATTGAAAAGTTACCAAAGTTAACTTTTTCATAGTTCTGCATTTACTTTGTGGTTTTCATAGATTAGAACTGACATTAAAAATTCTTTCCATACCAGTACTTGACACAAAAATTGAAACAGAATATTGAAGCATTTTTAACAAATTTAGTGCTATAGGAAATTTGTTGAAAATTTATTTCTGCTGAAGAGAAAGATTTTTTTGAAGCAGAAATGAGGCCTCCGATAATTTAGCAACTTCCTTGTAAGTAGAATTTGTGGGGACTTCTATTTTCCTGACAGTGAGAGCATTCAATTACTTTTCTTTATCAGACAAAGATTTTTCATCATTGGGTAAATGAAAAACTCTCAGAACACGATATCCTGAATTTAAGTTGTGCATTTTTTGTTTGTTTAGGCATATATATACACCACGCACACATATAGTCTTTTTAGCATAGTAGAGTTCTCATTGTGGTTCTCATAATGAAATAACTTGTCCATTATATCTACTTAGGCCTCTAGTTATTGCTTCTTTCTCTTTGAACACCTGCTGTAACCTTGAAAATTATTGCTACCATATAAACTGAAATGAGATAGTCTTCGAATATAATGGGGGTTGTAATGTTTGTATTTCTGATAAAATAGCTTGAGATAAACAAAACATAACAGCTATAGTTCTCTGACTTGTGAAATCAGTGACTACAGAATCATCACCTATCTTTTTGTCTTGTAAGACACTAATGGAAATTAAAATAAACAAACCTGTCCACATTAGCAAGAGAAAAGAGTCTCTATAAATACAGATTAAATTCCAATTGTAATGTGAATAAAGTAACCCCCTATTTTTAAATAGGACATCTATTAAGTATTCAATAGATGAAAGGCAGTATTTCCGTTAAGAGGTAGATAAGGCATTGTTTAACCAATGTTTTATTAATGAATTAGAGTTCAAATGGCAAAAGATAATTGAGTATCATCATTTTATATTTGTGAAGATTAAGCAAGACTCGTGTTTCCCCCATTTGAGTGTTCGCAAACTAAATCTATTGCAAAACATGCAGGAAGATAAACTCAAGAGAAACTCAGCCTGTCAGAGTGATTGATGGGTCTGGTTTTCACCCAACAGTGTTTGAAAATGTAGATACCCTTAAATAAATGATGCCACATGAGTCATGCCAGTCTAGGGAATTAGGAAGAATTTCTTATATTTGCAGAAGCAACATAAAACACTGCTGTGAAATTTGATGGCTGTAATTTTATGTGCACCCTGTCCCACATTCATAACATATATCTATAAATGAGAGTACTCCCCCCAAAAAAACAGATCAACACTCTGCTAGGTGGAGGAACTTTTGCAGCATGAATTTTTCCCCCTAGGCTCTCACCTAGCAACTCGCTCTGTGTTAGTGTACCCAACTGGCAACTTTTGGTGAGGTTCTCTCTGGCCACAGTGAATTTGTTCATAAAATAAATATTGCTCAAACCTCCTTTTTTGGTGAGGTGCCGTTTAAGAGGAGCGTGTGCAGGTGTGAATTTTTTTTCCTGCTTGGAAAAAATGCCACAGAAACACTTGTAATGTTGAACACAGCTTACAAGAAGAGTGCTATGGGGAAAGCTCAAGTGGACAAGAGTGCTTCTCATTTCATAAAAAGGTAAGATGTCTATTGATGACAGACCTCATTCTGGACAACAATGAAAATGTCAACTCATAAGACATTTGAACTTTGTTCCACCAGGTCAGACTGTTAATCATACTTTTATATTTAGAGTTTCTGAAAATATTGCAGCTAACAGTGTTTAACATAAAAGGCCTGAATTGTGACAGATGGAGGACATGTTTTCCCAACATAACAATACAGCTGCTCATGCAGCCATCTCAGTGTACCTGTTTTCAGCAAAAGAGAAGTACACCTCTCGTCCCAAGTAGCTTCCTCACCTGACCTCACTCAGTGTGATTGGTTTTTGCAGAGGAACATGAAGGACAGTGATTTCGTGACATAGAAGAAGAAAATGAGAGTGGTGTTGTCAGCTATCAAAGAGATGAATTTTAAAAATGTTTCCAAGAATGAAATCACAGATTTGATAACAGCAATAAATGTAATGAAATGTACTTTGAAGGTGACAAGGGTATTGTGTGAAACAACTATACAAAACTTTGAGAAAAAAATCTGTATTTTTTGGGAGGTGGAGGTACTCTCTTTTCCTGTGTGTGTGTGTATTCTATTAGAATGTGCGTGGCACCATCCTTAGTAATGAGTTTCCAAGATGTTGCATGGTAGCCCAAATCATTCTGCCTGCTAATACTTTGTAGAAAATTCGCAGTATTACTTTATCAAACACTCTAAGAATCCACTCTCATAATTACCCCGACCCCATGTCTTCCAATTTATCATTGTACTTTGAAGAAGAATTCAAACACATAGTTGACAAAATGTGGAAGAAGAGACAAATTCTAAAATAAAATGGTTAAAGGTATTTTGTTGATAGGATAGAAAAGTCCTCTCAAACAAATGTATGTAATAATTGCTAAAATCTGCATCCTGTTAGGGTTAGTGTTAGGGTTAAGGTTAAAAAATCTACATGTTATAGATTTGTTTCTTTCTTTCTTTTTTTTTTTTTAGGCATCACTGCCCTCAGGTGGTGGGAGTAGGAGGCCCAGCCTTTGCTCCTGGGAGCCGGAATTGAACCTCCATCCCAGTGGGCCGCAGTCCCGCGCACAACCACTACGCCACCGGGGCTCAGCCAGATTTGTTTCTTATAATTCATAAATTTTAATGGTATCTTATAACTGGAATTTAACATTTAATAAACAAAACACAAAATTATTGCTATGGAGTCAAGTCCAATTCCAAGCCTCCCTCTAAACCACCTGAGACCTGTCCCTGTGGGTTTCTGGGACTGGAAGTCTCTACAGAAGTAGGAAGTCTCATCTTTCCCACATGGAATGGTCAGTGGTTCCACACTGCTGCCCTGGGGCTTAGCAACCCAGTATGTAACCCTACACCAGCTAGGCTCCTTTACATGTAATACCTTTTGCTATTAATAAAAATGTATAATACTCTTAACTCACGCTATTGAGTCCATCTGACTTTTGGTGACCCTCTAAGACAGGGGAAATCTGCCCCTATGTGTTTCTGAGACCAACTGCTTTCTGGAGTAGAAAACCTCTTATTTCTTCCTCGAAGTAGCTTGGGGTTTGAAACAACTCACCTGGAGGTTAGCAAATCAATGTGCAACTGTGTACTTTTTTGAGTGAATAAAACACTTTACATCTTATTAGCTACTTTATCAACACTATTTATTAATTCTGATTTGAATTTTATGCAGTACAGTAAAAAGAAGCTTCTATCCTGATCCATTGGGCTGTTTCTCCTGTAACGTTATCAATTGAATCAGTTCCTCGATTTTTCTAAAACAGTTGAGAATCTTTTCATCAATTCCTCTCCAGAAAAATCCAATTGCTGTTTTTATTGCAACTGAATTGGATTCATATGTTCAGGAGAATTGATGTCACTGTAATATTAACTTTTCCAATCTAGGGATAAAGATTTATCTCTCTGCTCAAATCTTCTTTTTCATATGTCTACTTTAAGTATTCTTTTTTAAGGTTGTTCAGAGTAGTGCCCTAGTATTCCTATAAATAATCCCTTCATGTTTTATTTTTAAATTAATTTGTGAACAGAATTATCTTCTCATCATATAGGAAAAGTTTCTAGTTTTGCAAATGTAGAAATTTTCAATCACACTTTAATATGCAAGAAGTAAACTTGTTTATTTCTTTAAATAAAATTTTATCTTACTTTGAACCTTTCAACGACCCCAATTTTATTCTTCTTCATCAGAAAGCGAATTCCATTCTAGTCTTTATTTTTTTTTGGGGGGGGGGGGGCGGGCATCACTGCTCTCCGGTGGTGGGAGTAGGAGGCCCAGCCCTACTGCTGGAATTGAACCTCTGTCCCAGTGGGCTGCAGTTCCACGCACAACCACTATGCCACCGGGGCTCAGCCCTCCATTCTAGTCTTTAGAGCACTTCCTGGTACTCTGCAAAGTCACCAAGGCTCTTACTTGATACCCAGCAAACGGGGCCAACTTTATTCTGTGATAACCACTGTTCACATGGAAAATGTGAGAATCTTGTGATCCTAAAAAGGCTTATGAGGTTCTGTTGTGGTCATGTCAAACAGGGCCTTCACATAGTCCCAAACACTCTCACTCTGTTCTAAGGATTTTCTTACCCCCAGATGGCCCTACCAGGGAATTCCAGGAAAATGCCACCTCTTTTCCAAATTTAACTTTAGGTATTTTCTTCTCTGGAAATCTCTTTCCTTTCTAAAAATCAGAGTCAACCTCACTTCCCTTTTTTCTATAAATTCAATTAAGAGGTTTGGTTTTTATGTAAGAAAAAGCTAGATAGACCATTTGTCTAAAGTTTCAGCAATGTTCAAGTCCAAGTTGAGAGAGCTGAGAATTGGCTGCCTGCTTGAAATTAAGGAGCAAATGACAGAAAATAAGAAAACACTTCAATTATTTATCTGGACCTTTGTGTATGAGCTCCTAGTTGCTCACTAATTTTTAAAGTTTTTTAAAAAAATGTATTAGGGATTGTTTCTTAAAATGATACTGTTTATCTTTAAGCACAAGTATGTATTTATTTAATGTGTTTATTTTTCATATTCAACCATGATCTATTTTCCTAGATTAGTATTCCTTGTAGGAAGAACACTAGTGAATGTTTATCGATAACACTTTCAGATGACCAGATAATCAATAGTTCCAGTAAGCTACAAGCCATTTGCTTGTTCTTTGTTAACATCTTACTCACTCATTCATATTCTGATTCATAGTTCTTCTATAGGACAGAGTAGAATTTCCCTCTGCATTTCCAAGACTGGATATCTTGACAAGAGTAAAATGCCCTCTGTTTTCTCTGGAGCAGCTAGGGGTTTTGAACTGCTAATCTTTCAGTTAGCAGCCTAACACATAATCCATTCTGTCACCAGGACACCTTTTCTCAAAATGTCCTCTAGAGCAGTGGTTCTCAACCTTCCTAATGCAGCAAGCCTTTAGCACAGTTTCTCAGGTTGTGGTGATCCCCCAACCATAAAATCATTTTCATTGTAAACCATGTTTGCAAAAGTAAACATTCCTACTTCATAACTAGAATTTTGCTACCCTTATGAATCAGGCAATCACTATGAAAGGATCGTTTGACCTCCAAGGGTGTTCACAACTTACAGGTTGGGAACCGTTGCTCTAGAAGTGGACCATTCCCTGTGAATTTATTAAAAATACAAACTATTGAACTCCATTATAGACCTACAGAATCAGAAATTCTTTTTTGGGATCCAGAAATCTGAGTTTTGAAAAGCTCTCCAAATGATCCAGATACACACACATGGGTGGAGAAACACTGATCTGTGTTATAGTCATTCCCATGTAGTTCATTGTCACTGTGCCGGCTATGACTTAGAGATGATGATATCTTGTAAATATACTAAAGACAATGTTGAGCTCTATAAAGATTAAATATTTCCTGTGTATAACCTAAAACGATATTGCTAGAGAAATACCTGTTACCGTTTGATGACTCCAGGAATGGACTTATGGACCTCCGTGAGCCAGCATCAACACAAAGGCATCAACTGGGGTTTGTGTTTTTGCATTGGGAGAATCTCCTGGAAAAAAATAAAGCCTCTGGAAATTATTCAAAAGTAAACATTTTATTTTGAAAGCTGTAAATGTGCTTGACCCAAGCCATGCTATTTTCAAGCATCTCATCTGTAGTGTAAACTGGAGAATACATAAATAAGTTTGAAAAACAATTGATGTTTTTGAATTGTGGTAGTGGGGGAGAATATTGAATATATCATACATTGCCAGAAGAAGTAATGAATCTGTCTTTAAAGAAGTCCATCTAGAATGACTCTCTGAAGGGAGAACGGAGAGATGTTTGCCTCATGTACTTTGGGCATCTTATCAGCATGTCCTAAAGAAGGACAGCATGCATGATGAAGTAGAGAGGATCAAGGGATAAGAAGGAGAATCCTCAACTCTATGGAAAGACACATGACTGCAATAGTGATTCAACCATTAAGATCAATTTGGAAGGGATGCTGTACTGGGCAATAGTTCATTATTTTATTAAAGTTTGCTATGATTTGGAACTTGCTCAATGCCATCTACCAACTACAATAACAACCTCCCAATATGAAAACCTAGCAAAAAGAAAACAACACATTTCTGCCTTTCTTTTACTAATTGCGCTCCCTGCTTACATATCCACACACCCATTTTCGAAAGATGCAGGTTATGTGAAACTTTTTGGAAGTGGCCCTTTGGGACTGCTCTTCTGTTCCTTCACATACAGCCATCTTGTGATGCTATTTTATTTCCACAGTGACTTCTGCAATTTTTTTGCATTTAATTACATTAAATTACATCAGGATTTGCAGTAAGGAGGGGACCTGCTTTACCTAAATTCTTTCTTTCCGTGGATGTGCACCCACTGAGGACCATTGCCTTCTGGACCTACCAGTTTCACAAGCATATATACCGTGTCTTTGAGTCTACAGCAAAGTGACAAAGGTGTCTTTGAGTCCATAGCAAAGTGACAAAGGTGCATCCTGTTTCCATCCTTTGCTGTCTTCTTGCAGACTTGCAGACTGTGGACTGAAGCCCCATGTCTGATTGGGCAGAGAAGAGCTCCCTGGCCATGATTTGGCAAGACAGTACAGCATGTGTGCAGGTTAATGATCCAAGACCCTGGACTCCAGCTTTCTCAACCTCTCTCTCTTAACTTTTATCAGGTCGAAGAGGTATCAAAGTGATTTTGCTCACGAGAGGGCACGCTTTAAGTCAAAATATGCCAGTGTGTACCAGGTTTTAAGATAATTTAGGCAGATTTTTCCAATATTACAAAAAAAGGGGAAATAACCAATAATGTAGTTGATAAGTGAGAAGTAGCTGTATAAAGATGAAAGTTCCCTGTGTATTTACATGTGCTTGGCCCATGGCACTTTATATTCCTCCAGTGTGTTAAAATTTAGAAATAATACCTTTACTTTATTTATTTTTAATTCAAGGAATTGTCTATTTAGCACTTTATTTATTTTTAATTCAAGGAATTGCCTATTTGGGAAAGCAGCGATTTTTCCCCCCTTTGAGAGTGACAAGAATATAGGAAACAACTTAAATGCTCCATCAGTGTAAGAATGCATAAATGAACTTGATTACATACACACAATGGAATACTATGCATGGTTAACAAAAGATCATGAAACTATGAGACACTTCATGACAAGAGAAGAGTAGGAAGACATTATGATGAGTCACAGTTAATCACAAAATGGCAAATATATACCACTGTTAAAAATGACAACAAAATAATCATGATAAAGTTTTCATTGCAAAAGAAATAGAATTTAATGGTTATTGTGTTAGGCAGAGTTCTTTAAAGAAACAAAACGAAGACACATGAATGTGTGTGTGTGTGTATATATATGTGTATATATATATATATATATATATATATATATATATATATATAGAGAGAGAGAGAGAGAGAGAGAGAGAGAGAGAAAGAGAGAGAGAGCAAAAACAATATAACTGCAGATTGGTCTACAAAGAAGTACAGAGCATCCAATCGGACAGTCAATATACCGAAGGACCTTCCTACTCCTGTGGCCAGGGAAGCAGACTGTATGAAGATGCAGGGGTGAGGTGTAGAAGAAGCAAGTCCTGGTGGAGTCTCCCTGGGTAGCAATGTGAATTGCCTGTCAGGAGGTGCAGCATTTGGAGTGGTGGTTCACCTTGGTCCCCAAAGTGACATCTTTGCTTTTGAACATTTTAAGAGATCTTATATGGCAAATGTGCAATATAGCTTGCCATTTGACTTATTGATAGGTGCTTCCAAGAGTATTTAATCCAAGAGTAGAAATTTATTGAGAACTGCATTTTTGTCTCTGTTTATCATGATGTTGCTATGATTCAGTTGTGAGAATTTTTGTTGTAGTTTGCCCCTATTTTTCCATTCATGATTTTTATATGTATTAGTTTTACATTTAAGTATTTAATTCATTCTGAGTTTGTTTTTGCTTATGGGTCCTGTTTTATTATTTTTTAAAGGTGGAGTTTTGATTTTTCCCACATCATGTGTTGAAAAAACAATCTCTTCCCAATGAAATATTTTTATTCCTTTATCTCAATTCAGGGGCATATATGTACTTGATTTTTTTCTGGACACTCTTTTCGGATCCATTGGTCTGCATATCTGTAATGGTCCCAATACCACGTTGATTTAATTATCGTGGCCTTATAATAGATTTTGTAATCAGGGAGTATGAGGCCTCCCAAATAGTTTTGGTATTTTTAAAAATAGCATTTTGCTTATCTTGGTTTCTTTTCCTCTGTAATCAATCAACATTTTACCTTTTCTCAAATGAGAAAAAAACACTTGTACAATTGAAATTTTCCAGTAGCACTGTCTTTCACGCTGTGGTCAACATCACAGTAGTTTCTGTGGCATTTTTCTCTAGCAAGAAGAAAAATTTTACAGCACAAGTTTTTATCTTAAATTGGCCATCATAAAAAAATGAGGTTCAAGCAAAGCATCTTTTATGAAAAAGCTCACTGTAACCAGAGTGTGTATCTTGCACCAGGTGCACTAACCCAGAACAAGTTGCTTGATGCTAACCTAGTGGGGGGAGGGGGGGAGAGCATGCAGCCAAAGCTCCACTCTGCCCAGTTTTTTGCATATCCTCTCATCAACTAACTGCCCACTGAAGCTTTATATTACTATTCACAAGGTGACTATACATAGATAAATTTTTACATTGCAGTGAAAAGAAGGCCCAAATCCCTACAACTGGACCAGTAGGTAGCATCATGATAAATGAGGAAAAGGTTGAAGCTGTCAAGAATTTCAACTTGCCTGTATACACAGTAAATGCTCAAAGAAGAAGCAGTCAATAGATAAAGCAATGTAGTGCATTGGACAAATCTGATGCACAAGACCTCTTAAGATGTTGAAGAGCAAGGAAGGATATTACTTTGAAGATTAAGGTGCACCTGACCCAGGCCATGGTATTTTCAGTCACAGTATGTGGACATTGATAAGGTAGATCAGAAAAGAATTAATGCATTTGAATTATTGGAAAGCACCATCAACTACCAGAAGAACAAACAATTAGGTTTTGGAGGAAATGCCCCCAGAATGCTCCTGAAAGGCAAGAGTTTAGCAGCAAAGAGAATGAGACTTCACCCCAGGTATTTTGGATATGTCGTCAGGGAGGTCCAGTTCTTGGAGAAGGATAGCATACTTTGTAAAGTACAGGGACAGTGAAAAGAGGAAGACCCTCAGTAAGATGGATTGATACAGTGACTGCAACAGGGGGCTAAAAGATAAAGACAATTGTCAGGGTGGTGCAGGCTCAGGCGGTGTTTTGTTCTGCTGTACATCGGGCCACTATGAGTCGGAACCACCCAGTGGCATCTAACAAAAACTCCTGCCATGCTTTCCCAAAGCAATGGTACCATTTCATATCATCTATTCAGTTTAAGTGTAGCATGACAATAAGACATTCCAAATAATGTATTGTTTATGTCCCAGATAATCTACCCCCTATACATATCCTTTGACATTAAGTCAGGAAGACTGAAAAAGAAATGATGCATTTGAATTAATGTGCCCTCAAAGAATGTTGAAAGTATAGAGAAGGGACATATAAAAAAGACAGACAAACTTGTCTTGAAGATTTGGCCAGAATGCTCCTCAGAGGCAAGAATGGAGAGACTTCGTAGTTCATACTTTGGACATGGTGTCAGAAGAGACCATTCCCTAGAGATGAGCATCCTGCTTGGAAAAGTACAAGGGTAGAGAAAAAAAGAGAGGAGGGCCTTGGATGAGGTGCACTGGCACAGTGCCTGTAACCATAGGCTCAAGTATAAGAGTCATTGTGAGGACGGTACAGGACCAGGCAATACTCTGTTCTGTTTGTACATGGTTGCACTATGGGCCAGAACTGACTAGATGGCACCTATCATTATTAGGTGATATTCATTTAGGTGATAGGGTATATATCTTTTTATGTGCTAAATGTGACAATTTTAGGTGAAAGTTCTTGGTGACAATTTGTCTATTTTTTAGGATACCTAAATATACTTTTTTTATACTAGGCAAACATACCAGCATTTTTTCTTTGATGTTAATCACCTTTCACAAATACAGTCTCTTTTGCAGATTGACTGGATATAGATTATGACTTTTGTTTTTTCCTTTTAAGTCGTTTTACTGGGGGTTCAAACACCTCTTATCACAATCCATCCATCCATTCATTGTATGTCAAGCATATTTGTACATCTGTTGCTCTCCCCATTTTCAAAACATTTGCTTTCTATTGAAGCCCTTGGCATCAGCTTCTCCTTTTCCCCCTCCCTCCCTACTCCCCCATCCCTCATAAGTCCTTGATAATCTATAAATTATTTTGTTATCTTACACTGTCTGCTGTCTCCCCTCTCCCACATCCCCTTTATCCATATTCCAGGGGAGTGGTTATATGTAGATCCTTATAACTGATTCCCTCTTTCTACCCCACTTCCCCATCACCCTCTAGGTATTGCCACTCTCAGCACTGGTCCTGAAGGGATCCTTTGTCCTGGATTCCCTATGTTTCCAGTTCCTGTCTGTACCCATGTATATTATCTGGTCTAGCCAGATTTATAAGTTAGAATTTGGATCATGATAGTGGGGAGGAGAAAGCATTGAGTAACTAGAGGGAAGTTGTCGGTTTCACCATTGTTACACTGCACCTTAAATAGTTCATTTCCTCCCTGTGACCCCTCTGTAAGGGGAAGTCTGTTAACTTCAGGTGAGCTTTGGATCCCCAACCTGTACTCCTCCTCACTTACAATAATATCATTTTTAGTTCTTCCATGCCTGATACATGATCCCTTCAACAGCTCATGGTCACACAGGCTGGCGGACTTCTCCCACATTAGCTTTGCCGGTTCTGAGCTAGATGGCCACTTATTTACCTTCAAGCCTTTAAGACCCCAGATGCTATATTTTTTGATAACTGGGCACCATCACCTTTCTTCACCACATTTACTTATGCACATAGTTGTCTTCAATGATCGTGTTGGGAAGGTGAGCATCATGGAATGCCAATTTAATAGAACAAAGTGATATATTATTTTTAAGTGGATTATGTAATTTTTTCATCAATACCAGCATCTAGAAACACTATTTTCAGGTAGTAGGTACTCAGTGAATGAACCCTGGTATTGTGTTCTGCTGTTAAGTGAAATGCGGCGCAATTGGAACCCAACCATGGCTCCAATGGACAAAACAGCCGGAAATCGGATCCCAGAAGATGTACCACTGAGGAAAACTTCTGGGCAATTACTCCCTGCAATTTTAATGGCTGGCCATTTGAAACCGCCACCAACTCTGCTGGAGAAAGACTGGACTTTCTACTCTAATAAACAGTTACAATATAGAAAACCCACACAGGGTTGCTATGATCTAGCATTGATTTAAGGGCAGAAATTCGGTTTAGAATTCTGTCTTCGAGGATCACGGTGAGTCAGGACCCACTTGACTCCACACAACCACAATCACAAGTCTTTAGTGAGCCTTTGTTGAGTGCTCAAGAGTAAGTAAAGGAGCTTCACAGTATACTGGGTTGCATATTGAGTTGTTTAATGTAAATCAACAGGTCACACTCACCTACCTCTTTATGGGACAAAGGTGAGGGTATCTGCTCCCATGAAGACAGCCTCTCAGAAACCCCAAAGGATAGTTCTTCTCTGTCCTATAGGGCCCTATGAATCAGCACTTTCTCTGTTTTCCTTTGTTTTATTATAATGTTTGCATCTGTTTTCAAAATAGTTTTCCAATACTAAAATTCTAATATTGTGCACTGATCACTGACGTGTCTAAATTTTATTAGAATGTAAGCACTATTAATGGGATATTGAAAGTACATTATGACCAAGTGGGTCATAGTAATTGATACCCTTTTTGAAGAAGGCTCTGAAAATTCAGTAACAGCTGTTATTAGACAAAATCTTTCTATGTTGTTAATGAATACAGAACATTTTTGTTTCTTTTCAGATCCTTATAAAATTAGCGCTGCCTCAGAATGAAATGGCTTATCCCCTCTTTCTATTCTTATCAGGCCATTCTGAGAAAAGTCTGGTTTTATTAGTTTCACTCATTATTCCTCACAAAATAAAAAATGGGTATTTTTGTGCACCTGATTGGCAGTTTAGATGACTTCTCAGGGTCACACAGATTTTGCAACAAAGAATGGCATTTCTTAAAAGAAATAGTTTCAAAGCTCTCCCTCCCCAACAACAACAACAGATTCTTGGCTCATCAATTTCATGCAAATAAGAAGGCAAAATGAAAGTAGCCAATTAATTTATTATCAAGGAAATAAGGTAAAGACTTAAGTGCTCATTTATTAACAAAAATGTTTGAGCCTACCTATTTTTTGGTTCTGGGAGACAGATGTGTTCATCTGCTTATAAATAGTTTCAGTTTGGGGAATATTATGGGGAGTTCTGCTCTGTTATATTGGTTTGCCAAAACTTAAATTGATTTGATGCAATGACTTTAAAGTATGTGATATAGCACAAAGTTAGAAGAAGATGAAAATAGCTGGTAGTAGAAATATAAAATTCACTGTCTTCTATAGATTAGTGCAGCGGTTCTCAACCTATGGCCAAGAACCCTTTGGTGGTCTAATGAATCATTTACAGGTGCTGTCTAATTTATAGCAATATACAAACTACTGTTATGAAGTATCAACAAAAATCATTTTATGATTGGGGGTCACCACAACATGAGGCACTGTTTTACAGGGTCAAGGCTTTAGAAAGATTGAGAACCATTGGAATAGAGGCAAATATAAGATGATTGTTTTCACATCTCAAAGAGTGGAAAGTATTGCATTCTGCATACAGAGCTCACAAACAGTGGCCACAATTATGGCATTTACTAGGGAAATTAAATTATGTATGTATGAACTGTTCAGAATATAGTTGTTCAGTCAAGAGAGTGTTGTTTGTATTAATCTTGGAATCGAGCTCATTCTGATTCACCGTGACCCCTTGGGCAAGGTAGAGCTACCCTCATGCTTTTCTAAGACGGAATATCGTGATAGGAGGAGAAGGCCGCATCTTTCTTGCATGGAGCAGCAGGTGGTTAGCAGCCCTGTGAGTAATTCACTGGCAACTCTCTAAATCTCCACCCACGGACAATCCACTCTAGTTCTCTGGTCAGCAAACTTAGCTTCTTGAGGTAAGTACAGAGGGATACTTGCCCAAACCAGCCGCCTACCCAGAATCACTCAGCTTCACTTGCTCTATGAACTCGGGGGTTCACTGCTTTCTCTCACGCTCTAGATCTCAGTTCTCCTGTTGCTGCTCCTTCAGTGTCACAGTGATCTCCAAGATCCAGCACGTTCAGAATTCAAAGTGCACACTCTACTCCTGGCTGTTTCCTGAAGTCCTCACGCTTGTATCTTGTATCTAAGACGGCAATTCACAATTAACTGTAAGCAACCACTCACCGCTCAATGATATAATCTAAAGAGTATATGTCATCACCATTTTACCAGACACATCAGGAAATTAAAGTTCATTTGGTGAGCATCAATTTGAACTTAAATTCTGAGTGCCTCAGTTGGCAAAAAAGTCAGTGACAATCCCAAATTTTTCTTGGCTTCAGGTAGAGTGCTTCTGGAAAGTAGATTCTCTCCACTCCCCTCTAGCCATCCTGGCTCAGAGATTTGCCTGAGCCTGTCTTTGAGGAGATCACGGTCCATAGTCATGAGTCAAGCACTTTCAGGCTTAGCCTGACTGTCTTGATTGAAAAACCCAAACTTACATGCCCTTCTCCCTTCTATGGAACAGAATGTATGCATCACAACCTTGCCCAGGTCCTGCTTCTGGTGGCCTACGTGTAACCAGAATGCATCAATCTTGAAGCATGACTTTGTGACTGTTCTTTTGTTCCAATCCTTCTTAACGAGTATCTGGACTGAATCCTCACATTTTGACCTTGTGCTAATGTCCTCTCTTATCTAGATGAAGTGCGTTTGTTTTCATATTGTCTTTGGCTTTTATTAAGGGAGGAAAGGGAAGACAGACTTTCAAGACAGTAGTCATCAATTCTGGGAATTATAAATTATAATACAATCATATTGGATACTGTTAAGAGAACAGAGAGAAAGAAACAGGAAATGCCTCAAATTCCTCCCCCTATTCAATTACAGTTTTCCTCCGCTTATTTTCTAAACCTTTCCTCAACTCTGTGAGAGGTACAAAATGAAAGCAAATGTAGATACTAAATTGTAAACATAGGCAGATAGAGCTAGTAACAGAGCAGCACTATCTATTTTAAAAAGCATATATTAGATTTAATATGATCAGTTGGGAAAATCAAGGTCTGTCTGCTATAGCTAATTTCCTAATTTGAACTTGACTGTCCTTAAGTGCGGCACTTTGGGAGCGGATATTGTTTTCTATACTTTATTCTAGAAGAAGAAGCACTAGGCACACTGGATACAGATTCAAGATATCTACTTCACAAGGTAGATTGTATATTATCATATGAATGTGAATGTGTGTATTTTGATATCTTCACATATCACACACATAACCACAATGTTGTTTTCATCTAAAATGCTACCTGAACAGAATGACAATTTGTGGCCCCTTTCCTTATATTAATGGTTCTTCTTTACTCTGTATTCTCCTCCCCCAAAATCAGTTGGAGTACTCAAATATTCTTAAAGGAAATAAGAACTACAAGTAAAATAAAGATACAAAACAAGTGTCATGCCATGTGTGCAACTCAAACAAAGCCTAATAGTAAAGTGACCAAGTGTCCCGCTTTTTAACAATTAACAACATCCTTAAAATTAAAATAAATATATTGCAATACTATTTTTGCATTCTATGAAAATATTTGTTGCTCCACATAGACCGAATTTTTAGTCAAGAACTCCCCACCCCACCCCCCAGTCATTGGTGTCCCACTTAAAATCTGGTCACTTTACCTAATAGGGCAGAAATATACTATATGATTCCATTTTCACATTTTTTTACTAGTGGCAGTACTATTAATGGTTTCTAAATGATATCGTAGTTCAATTTCATTTTACTTTACTTTAAAATGAGAGAACATGAGCTCAGATGATCTACAGTGCAGTTTTATAAGGCTGTTTGCTATCAGTATCTTAGGCCAATGTTTTGAGCTACTAAATACTCTTCCTTCTTTTTGTAGAGTAACTGGATATATTAATAGTGATAAAGAGAACACACATGGGAAAACCAACCAGAATTGACACCCTGACACTTACTGAAATTAGAATGGGGAAAGTTACTTCCTCCAGAACATTGGGACACTGATACTTAGCATGAATCAAGATCTGTAGATACAATACAAAGCAAGGAACTTGCAGAGTTGGATTGTGATACCAGAATCCAGGGCCAAGTCAAGGCACAGGAAACAAAATGAGGTGGCAGGAGAAGTTGCTGTTGCCCAGGTAAATCAAGAGGATCCAGCTATCATTACTCTTGTCTTGCTGATCAATTTCAAATCATTCCTATATAGATAGATAAAATAATACCATAAATTGATTCCTTAAAAATGATTTTGGAAGCAAAACTGGGTGATAATCCCTCCACTCATCCTTTATTCCTATGCTAACATACACAAAGGACCCTCAGCTAGGACCTGTTCAAATGTAGAATACTTTGTAGAATTCATAATCACTGAGTGCATTGACTTGAACTTTTCAAAAGCCGCATACACACTACTCATTTAGTATTGAGGTTTACTATATTTTCTCTTTAAAGATTAAATCTTTCACATTGAAGGTTTTATATAGTATTCTGGTAATAGCAAATGGGTTCCATTTTTTGGTCAAGTATTTTGCTCACACATGTAACTGATCTGATATGTAAGTTAATTCTTAATTTTTATTCATTTGCATTAGGAATAGTTATTTCCTGAGCTATTTGTGGTTCTTCTCCTCCTCCTGCTGTGTAAGTGAAATTATTTGTTTATTAGCATTGTGATTCCTTCAAGATCTCAAGTTCTATATGCAAGGGCTTCAATATCATTTAATAACATTTTTTATGTAAATATTTGAAACCATTTGAACCTTCTCATATGCCAATACATACTCTCAAATAACACACTTGAAACACATTTGGACTTAGTGTCTCATACTTTATGTTTAAATTTTATAATAATTCAAGGGAGTAATTGTGGTATAAAAATCCCATTGAAGCTAGCTATTTGAACAAAACACAACTGGGGGGGGGGGGGAGAAACTGTAATGGCCAAAACAGATCTAGTCTTATAATTAAAAAAATATTACCACTGACTCACATAAATGTCATTGACTATAGCAGCATGCATTATTTCTCACTAATTTATTTGTTAATAAACGAGGACTCTTCTATTTCAAGTTTGGGGATTGCGTTTGAGATTCACAGTGGTTGGCAGCAATGACTACCCACGATGAGATCTTATGCCACATGCAGAAACTCCCCGAGGGCAAAGCAGACGTGATCTAGAAGTAAAGCTTCATAACGTCAAATCTACCCATTTTCTATTGGCCGTCTCATGTCATACAGCCAAGACTAGCTGTAAGGAGAGTCGAAAAAATGTTTTTCCTGTGACTACACCTTTACCTGTGAACTGTGGTGCATAGCACATCACTTTTTAAATTAAAATTGTAAGACTCGTGAAATATTAAAGTAACGGTCATGCTTTGTTATAATAGAAAGGTATGGAAAGTAAAAAGAGAGTAGCACAAATTTAGCAAGCAATGATCCATCTTATCTTGTTTCCTATATTATTTTCTAAAAGTTAACAACAAACTCTGATAGTAGAAAGAAGTTATTTCAGAATTTCATCAAACAGTGGATTAATTTACAATACTTTTTTAAAGCCTTAAATTAAGTATTTTAAAAAGCTTTAAATTAGGTTGCATGAATAAAACTGTCCTATTTGCATCTTTAAATGAGGAATTATTGAAATATTTCATAGCTAACCCATTAAGTATCATTTGAACTAATTTTAAATGATTGTTTTAAAACATGTCTTTGAAAGCTATTTTATATTACTGTTACATTAAGCTCCGTACACTCATTGATTACTTATTTATATATGAACCTTTTCATATTTATATTTACTGACTAGCAACAATAATGGGAAAGGATTAGAAGCCATTTATACAAAAACAGGTAATTTTTACTTGTGTGGTACATTGAATTGCATATATGTGGCCTTTTGTTTTGTAGCTTCTATAAAATGATTAACTGTGCCAAGGGATTGGTCAGTTTGCTATGAAAATTGAGTGATTTATGATCCACCGTAGGAACAGGTCAGTTTTAATTTTGGTGGGCGGGTCATGCCTTGGGCAAGAGGAGTTTGGTGATACAAGAGCCAATCCTCACTAGAGAAGGCCATGCTGTAGTGGAGACCATCTTTTGGAGTACGAACGTAAGGTTCCTACACTGAGAACTGTGAACTGCTTACCTCCAAAAGAAAAAGCACACAATAAAAATAGACGGCAAGCGATAACAGCATCTACCTGGTAGGCTCATGAATTGAAGTGGAAGCAGTGACCTTGCTGAACTAGAGTACAGAGTCTTGCTGGCCCACACAGTGACAGTTGAGCACCTTTGGGAAAGAGACTTGGCAGCAATGTAAAGAACTGCTAACCTTTCTAAAGCGGGCTAGAGGCTTAAGCCTTCCTCTTCAGAGAATGCCTTGGAAAATCTTATGCATATGTCTTCCTACAACAAAATGAATGCGGATGCCTCTGGGTAGGAAGCTTACCTGTGGAGCTGAAGGAGCTGTAACATCTGTTTGTGCAGGTTAAGAGAGACCCTGTGAGTACCCCATGCAGAGTTACTTGCCTAACCTCCAATCAGGCATTTGAGGTCTAGTTAGTATAGCAGTAATACAGCTCTGAGCACTGTTCGCTTAGGAAGGTACCAGCAGCAAAGGTCAGTGAAGCCAAATGGCAGAGCCTAAGTCTGGGGAAATATGTAGGTTTACTAAGGAGTGGGGAGCTAGCTGGAGGTGTTGGTAACATGAACACCGTGTCTCCCCTGAACCAAAGCAAAACTGTTTAAGAGTAAATGTCAGGAATTTGAAGGAAGGGTAGCTAATTATCATAATGGATTTCATTTGCCAACTCTGGGTTATGCTTGTATGTAGCTTGGTAGATGAATGCCACACCCATAGACTGGCTAATGCCAGTGAGTGTGCATATCCCCTTCCTGGGTACATAAAAATTTGGGGGGCAGCCCCTCTGTGTCAAGAATGTATATTCAGGCATTGCCATAGAAATCTATTCTCTACCAAACTAAAAACAACAGCAAAATATCTAATGGGGAACCTGAGTTACAAAGAGCCTTTTCCCTGGGATGTAAAGTTGCCAAGCAATAGCGGTGGCTCAGACTCGGAGATAAACCCCCGCGATTGTCCAAGAGGCAAATTCATGGGTAAAAAATCAGAAAAGGTGTATGTCAGTATCCTCTCACCATGCTTACTCAATGTACATAAAGCAAACAATTAGAGACGTTGGATTGTATGAAAAAGAACTTGACTTTAGGGTTGGAGGCATGTTTTTTAACAACCTGTGATATGCAACTGACACAGTCAATGCTTGCTGAAAAGTGAGCCCACGCAGTACTTGTTGATGAAGGTCAAGGGTTGCAGCCTTCATTATGGTTTGCAAGTCAATGTAAAAGAAAGCCACATTCTTACAACCGCACCAAGAAGTACCATCATGATAAATGGAGAAAAGATAGTGGATCTACATTCGATGTCTGTTGAAACAGAAGTAAAGGAGTCAAATGTTTCATTGCACGGGATTAATCTGCTGCCCAAGACCTCTTTAGAATACTGAAAAGGAAGGATGCTCCTTTGAGGAACTGTCTGTATATGAACATCACGCTTGGTAAAGTGGGGAGGCAGCGCGAAAGAGGAAAGCGCTCAATGAGCTGGCTTGGCACCGTGACTGCAACAAAGCACAAAAGGATAAGGAACAACTCTGAGTCTAGTCTAGGACTGGGCGGTGTGTCATTATTTTGTGCATAGGACTGTTATGGGTCAACATTGGTTGCGTGGCACCTAAAAACAATGAAATTCTCATGTGCAGCTACAGGAAGCTCCATTTTATCGCGGCTACTGTTTTTACATAGTTTAGATATGTATAACAGCTGGCTTTTGCATCATCCCTTTCAAAATGACCTGGATGAATACCTCTCTGCAATCTAGTGGATACTAGATTAACAATTTTCTTTATGCTATGAAAAGGTACTGTCATGTTCTGCTTGGAGGTTATAGATGATTATTAAATAACTGTCATTGAGTTGATTGCTAAAGTATATGATATAAATAGTTGTGATGTTTCAACAGAGAATCTCCATAGTTTAAAACAGACTCTCAGTACTAACTCCTGGTTACGACTGAATCCCTGATGCATGCAGAATAATGCAGAAAAACTATAGAAATGAAAGGATGAGCAAAATCTTCCCACTTTTCATTGTGGTAAAGTAGAGCGCTTTTGCTTTTGGATATATAGTTTGTAGTCAAATTTAAGTAAAGCAGATAGCAATGACAAGTAACTTAATGTTAATAAAATTTGCAAATACTATCATAGCCCAGAATGCTGTGTTTGAAATGGTATTTAAGTATTGACCTTGAACCCAGTTTGAGACAACATATAGATTTTAAAGAAGAAACATGAGCTTCCACTCAACAAACCAACAAACAAACCGAAACACAGAAAATAGCAATAAAATGAGCAAAAAAACCCCCAAATAAATTAAATTTTATCAGATTAATTCTGGCATAGCACCCCTGTAGGGATGAGCTGAGCTGTTCCAGAGGATTTAAGGCTTTACATTTTGGGGATCATAGAATATCACATCTTGGGCCAGGTAAAGGTAGTGGGTTGAAAACATTGAGCAGTTAGCCTCATTAACCATTCCATAATCCCTGCACCACCAGATATTCTTTGCACTGCAACTATAAAAAGGAATTGAAGTACAATAGTTTTAACGGTTGTTTGTTTTGGGACGTTGTCTTTTCTGATACCCTACAAATTATTTCTGATAGTGTTAGTGTTTGCCAGTTTGATTTACAGTATGCCTATTTTAAAATACATCTTTATTTGTAAACTTTAAATAAAAATTCTGCCTCATAGAAAAAATAATGGGCAAGTATTATAAATTAAAATATCTTTGAAGAAAAAGAAAAAGTAAAAGGTTTATTATTTTGTAGTAAATTCTGCTCTGCAAATTTTAAGTGCTAAGCTTCACAACAAATTTTTGCATTTTATTAAGCTTGTGGTTGGCTATCTGTCTTATTTGCATGCATTTGGTTCTAGTCTTCTGCTTTTATGATTCTCATTATGTAGAGCTGATACCTACTAATTCCTTTACTTTCTATTAAAATATGAGAAAATGTGTTTTAAAATAAGAATATGATGTGAGATTTTTCAAAAGCAATGATTTAATAGTAAGAGAAAGAAATGTTTTCCTCTACAATATATAGTACTGTACCTATATTTTATTTACACAATGATATACTCAAAATTTCCACATATGAGTGGGTACCCCCAAAGCATAAAGCTATGCTGGGCAGAAGTATTGTAGTGCACATATTTCCCGCCAGGCAAACATCTAGCGACTCCAAGTCATTGTAACCAGTGGCATCATTGTCTGGGAAGGTTCTCTCCGGTCAAGGTGAATATCTTTTGTAAAAGCACTTTCATTTGAGCCTCTTTTATGTGATGACAGATTTTAGAGAATAGCATGTAGCTCTGAAATTTTGTTTCTTCCTCGGGAAAAAGGACACAGAAACTGTTGTGATGTTGAACAGAGCTAACAAGGAGAGCAGGAGGGGGAAAACTCAAATGGGCGGCTTTCTTGTTACAAAGGAAGTAAAATGTCGATTGATGACAGACCTCATTCTGGACATCTGTCAAGCTCCCAAACAGACAAAAATGTGGATCCGTGCCTTTGGAGTTTATTCTACCTTGTCAGACTGTCACTTCAGCTTTCTATTTTGAGTTTCTGGAAAAAATACATATCAGTGTGTGACGAAAAAAGCCTGATTTGTGGCAGTTGGGGGACTAGCTGGGACATCAGGACAGTACACCTGCTCACGCACCCTTCTCATTGTGCCTGTATCTCTTAAAAAAAAAACCCAAAACAGTATGTCTCTCTTGCCACATGCACCTGACTCACCTGACCTCACACACTATGATTTCGTTTTGTTTCCATGAGTGCAGAGGGATGTGAAAAAGCAGTGATCAGATAATTTAGAAGAGGTGAAGAAAAAATGAGGGTTGAGTTAGGGTTAGGGTTTAGGGTTTAGGATTAAGGTTAAAAGAAAAGAAAAAAAGAAAGAAAGAAAGTGAGTCATCCAAAGAGATGAGAGTGAAAGATGTTTCCAAGAACATAATCATAGACTTGACAAATGTATTAAATGTAATGGAAAGTACTTTGTAGTTGATAAGGTTGTTTGTTTTGATTAAAAAAACATTTTATTGGGGCCTCTTATGGCTCTCATAGCAATCCATACATGCACTGTGTCAAGCTCATTCGTACCTATGTCGCCATCATCCTTTTCAAAACATTTTCTCTCTACTTGAGCCTTTGATATTAGCTCCTCACTTTCCTCTCCTTACTCCACCCTCCCATCCTCATGAACCCTTGATAACTTACAAATTATTTTTATTTTTATATCTTACACTGACTATTGTCTTCCTTCACCCATGTTTTTATAGCCCATTACACTAAGGGGGCAGCTTGTATACCTATCATTGTGATCAGTTCCCCCTAGCTCCCCCAACCTTCTGCCTATCTTCATGGTATTGCTACTCCCATTATTGTTTGTGAGGCGTTTATCTGTCCTGTATTCCATGTGTGGGGAGCTCTTCTCTGTACCAGTGTACATGCTCCGATCTAGCCTGATTTGTAAGGTAGATCTGGGGTCGTGATAATGGGGGAAGGAAGGATTGAAGAACTGGAGGAATATTGTATATTTCATTGGTGCTATATTGCACCCTGGCTGGCTCATCCCATCCTTGTGACCCTTCTGTGAGGGCATGTCCCAGTGTCTACAGATGGACTTTGGATCTTCATTGCCCCTCCATTCACATCTACATGACTCTTTATTTTGGGTCTTCAGACGCTTGATGCCTGATCCTGTCAAGACCTCATGATCACACAGGATGGTCTGCTTCTTCATTGCGAACTTTGTTGCTTCCCAGATGGATGGCCACTTGTTTATCTTCAAGATTTTAAGGCCCCATGTTCTATATCTTTTGATAACCAGGCATCACCAACTTTCTACACACTTTTTCTTATGCATACCTTTTGTCTTCAGTGATCATTTGGGGAAGGCGATCATCACAGGATGCCAGGTTATTATAACAAAGTGTTCTTGCATTGAGAGAACTTTTGAGTAGAGACCCACTGTGATAAGTTTTTTTAATTGAATACATAAAATTGAAAAAATCTGGCTTTCGCAGGGTATTCCTTTGTTTATGCAAAATGAAATCCCACCAGTGCTTTAAGAATACCTATATAGAATGTTACAGTCTACAAGTTTTCAATTATTCTTCTGTTATTCATACATGAAGAATGAATATTTGAGAGTTCATTGGAAGACCTGCCATATCTTTTATAAAATGTATTAGTTTGATTGTTTTAAAATTAAACTAAAATATTTTCAATAAAATATACACCAGTTCAAATATTTCTGCATTTATAATTCAATGAAACTATCTACTTCATGTTGTACAATTTTCACTACCTTTCCCCAAATTATTTTATTATCATTTACATACACTCACTATCCTACAAGCAACAAAATCCCTCTTTTTCCATCCTTCCCATCTTGATAATACCTAATAATTTAAAAATTTTCTCTGTATTTGCTCATTTTCTGTAAGTGAAATGAACCAATAACATTCTGTGTGTACTACCTAATTATGTATCTATACCATGTATTAAAAAAGCAAACAAAAACTCCTTGTCATCATGTGAATTTAAACCCTTAGCGACCCAATAGGACAGAGTAGAATGACCCCAGCAAGTTTCCAAGACTGTAATCGTTTGAGGGAGGAGAACGCTCTGTCTTCCACAGGGGGATTGGTGATTTCAAACTCCTGACCTTGAAGTTAGCACCCAACTCATAACCACTATGCAACAAGGGCTCATTTTTGTCATGTATTAGGGCCCTAGATTTGTTTCTGCTTTTTTATTGATGATCATTATAATTTCAAGCTTTACGCTCATCTCTTTAGTCCACTTTGAATTTGTTTTTGTTTATGGAGGAAGATGTGAGCCCTTTTGAATTCTTCTGAAATTGGGCATCCGATTGTGCTAACACTATTTGTCAAAGGGTGATCTTTTCTTAATTTAATGTGTTTTGACATTTTGTAAAAAAAAACACTGCTGGCAGATGAATGGATTTACTTCTGGGCACTCAGGTCTCTTCCAGGGAGCTCCAAACTTTGTGTTGTTCCAGTGCCGGGACATGTGCTGACTTTGGCTCTGTTGTCAGGTTGGATATCACAAAGTGGGAGGCCTCTTGCTTTGCTGTTCTTCTTTTGTAGTACTTTGCTTCTCTGGGGTCTCCTTCCTTTCCATATTGCTGAACCCACTCTTGTATTACAATAAAAAATAATTTAAAATAAAAGGGCAATATTTACTCCAGAATAAAGTTCAGAGAGTAAGGAAAGAAGGAAGAATGGAAATAGAAAACACAGGAAGAAATTGGAGTGATGACATATTGAATGGATGTCAATGAATAAATTGAAATAAAATATGTCTGAATTATTCATAAAAACTGATTTTTTCTATAACCACCAAATTCATACACAATCAGAAATTAAATCTACTTGATGTAAATTTCCATGCTTTGTGAGGTGTCAGGGGAGGGCTAAGAGAGTACTTCAAAGATTCTATGTGTATTAATAAAAGAAGTTCATTTACACGCCATAGATCTTTAAAATTTGTTTTATTTATTGTTATGAGAATATTGACAATGCAAATACATACACTGAAGGTTTCTACATGCATAGTTCAGAGTCTTAGGTTACATATGAATGTGTCACCATTCTCACTACCTTTACCTATATTGTTCAATCATTAGATTTAGACTCTGTTCTAATTTGTGTTTTAGATTAGTTGTCAACATGGGCACATATAGATTTTTTTATATGAGAGCAAGACTCAAGGCAAACCTTTTTTATTAATTGGGTTGAACCATTGTTTAGTTTAAGAAAAACTTCACGAGGGTTCAAGTTCAAAGTACAAAGATTTTTTTCAGACAGTATTTAAAAACCACCATTTTAATGGATCTACAATTCTTTTCAAGAAGCTCTGGTGTTTATACATTGCACAAATTACAGAATCCTACCAGTGTCTTTAGTCTGAAGTCAATCAAACATGGAATCAAGGTGCATTGATAATTATTAACAAAAGGAAAACAAAAACATAAACAAGGAGAAAAGAATTGTACAAGGAAAATATGGTCTTGGTGATAGAAACGAAGCTAGAAATCTCTTAATAGAATTTTGCAAGACTGATGACCTTTTCATAGCCAACACCTTTTTTTCATCAACACAAACAGCAACCAAGCACATGGACTTCTGCAGATGGAATACACAGAAATAAAAATCAGTACATCTGTGGGAAGAATGATTGGAGAAACTCCATATCAGTATTTAAACCAGGCCAGTGGTTGATCACGGAACAACAACAATAAGAAAGAAGTTACTTATATGTATGCTCTGGTTGATGCTGAAGAAATGAAAACAAGTCCAAGAGAGCCAAGATACTACCTTGAGCGTATCCCACCTGAGTTTTGTGAATACCTCAAGCGCAGATTTACTGCATTGAATGGTGATGACTGAAGATGTTACAAACTGTGGGAGGACTTAACGAACATCATTCATAAAGAAAACAAAAATTCATTAAAAAGACAAAAAAAGACAAGAAAAAGAAAAGTTAAAAATGCATGTCAGAAAAGACTTTGCACCTTCCTCTTAATCACAGAGTACTTATGCCAAACCAAAGAATTTATGAAGCCAGAGTTGAACAGAAGTATTTAAAGGGCAGCTAAAGAAGACAAAGTAACATATCATAAGAACATGTGCGAAGACCTAGAATTAGAAATCCAACAGGGCATATCTTAATCTTCAGCATATCTTAAATTGAAGGAACTAAAGAAAAACTACAAGCATCTAGTTGTAATACCGAAAGATTTATGGGCAAAATATTAAATGATTCGGGAAGCAGAAAAGGAAGATGGAAATGATGCACCGAATCACTGTACCTAAAAGAACTCGTGGACATTCTGTAATTTCAGGATGTCCCATATGGGCAAGAATCAATGGTTTTGAATAAAGAAAGAAGTTCAAACTGCATTAAAATCATCAGCTAAAAACGACTCCAGAAATTGATAAAACAGCAATTGAAAGGATTCTTTTTTGTTTTATTTATTTTATTTTTTTCTTCCCTGACCCTAACTCTAGCCCCTTTTTGTTTGTTTGAAATTAACATTTTTACACAACCAAAGACTCCCAGACCCTTTCAGTATTTTAATCTTTCCTCCTTTTTTATTAAAGCCATTCAGATCACTCTTTACATTTGAGAGATAAAATATATGGAGTTTTTGTTGTTGTTCTATTTTTAAAGAAAAAACATGGCATTTACACACCTGATATCAAAGAACTAAATCAACAATAATATCCTGTTAAATCATCTTCTCTCCCACCCTCCCCAATTGAAATGTTTCAGCAAGTTGATGAACATTGGAAGTACTCATTTGTCTATGCCAGTGAATTTGGAAGGCAGCTACGAGACCCACTTATTGGAAGAGATTCATATCTATTTGTTTTTCTCTCGGGCTATAATTGTTCATTTAGATAATATCTCATTATTGCTTTCATTTGCTATTCCTGGATGGCTGCTGGTCCTGAGCATTTTTTCATGTTAGTCAGTTGAGTGTCATTTTGGGTGCACTGTCTATATCTTTTGTCCACATTTTAGTTGAACTTTTTTCCTTATTGAGGTGTTACAGAATTGGATGATTTAGCAATTTATCTCTTGCCTTTTGTTTTATAACTAAAGATTTTTTTCACAATCTTATAGGCTCATAATTTACTCCTTTGATGAAGTCTTTTGATGTGGATGTGTTTTATTATCAAAAGTTCCCAGTCATCTATTTTGTCTTCCGCTGTGTGTGCTTCCTTTATTATATTTACTTGTCGGTGTATGCCCTACAATCATTTCTCTCAACATTCTCAATGGTGACCCTGAAAGTTCTGGGGTGTACACTTAGATCTCTCGTTCATCTTGAGTTTGTTTTTGTGCATAAGGCAAGGTGACAGGTCCTCTTTCACCCTTCTGCAGATAGAGATCCGATGTTTTGGCATCATTTTATGATGATTTTGTCCCTTTCATTTAATGCTTTTTGGTCTTGTGTCAAAAAGTAGTTGCCTATAATTATTTATGAGCTTTCTATTCTGTTCCATTGGTCTCTGCCTCTATTCTTATATCATTACTGAGTAGTTTTAACTATGGCTGCTGTATTTTGAGGTGGGGTAGTGTAAGATCTCTGACTTTTTTCTTCAAAGTTCTTTACTTATGTGCACCACTTACATCTCACTATGAAGTTTCTACTCAGATTTTCAATGCCTTTCAAAATGAAGTTGGGATTTGGATATGAATTGTATTGTACTTATAGATTGCTTTAGGTAGTATTGGCATTTTCAAAATATTAAGTCTTCATATTTGTGAATACAGAGTATGCTTCCATTTTTATAAGTTTTTTAGGATTGATTTTTAAAGATAGTCAGAATTGTTTCCTAATATATCTTAGTGAACACTACTGAAATATGTGCCACCCCCATGAACTGGTGGGAGTGAATGCACTTGCAGTGCATTGACTTGTATCAAAGCCAGTCTACCACAATTAAGATGGGAATTCTACCAGATATACACTACTTCCCCTGGGAGGAAAAATAGGAGATGCTATTTGTGCTGCATTCCTATCCCCCTGGATCTTAATGTTTTGCAGTGGCCATTAGAGCTACACCTAGACTTTAGAGCAAATTTATCTGGCCAACACAAGAGAATATATAGCTTAAGTCACTCACTCACTCACTCACTCACTCACTCACTCACTCACTCACACATTCACTGCTTTCAGGTCAATTCTGCCTTTAGGACTTGATAGTTCTGTCCCTATGAGTTTCCAAAAGTGTAGTTCTTTACCAGGGCAGAAAGTCTCATCTTTCTCTCACAGAGTGATTGCTAGTTTTGAACTGATGCCTGTGAAGTTAGTAGTGCAAGGCCTACACATTTCATCATTAGGGCTGTCTGAATTGTATCCCGCAGGCAATTCTGATTCCTGGGGACAGTAACAGGACACAGTAGAATTGCTTCATAATGTTTCCAAGGCTGAAATCTTTATAGACAGGGCTGGGTTTGATGCACCAATTTTCCAGGAGGCAGTCAGAACTTTTAGGCCCCAGGATTCCTGTATCCCTGTACAAAGGAGGTCGAAAGGCTTGTGCTTTCTGTCTCCTCGTGTTGGTAATCATGAGGCCTCACAGTGGATCCCAGGGTTCCGGATGAGATTATCAGGAAACTCCACTTAGCTAACATACAGTCCATCCTGCATTGACTGCCTCTCACTTCATCTCACTTGTATCTGATAGGATTTATCTTTTTAAAATTTAGCAGCATAGAAACCTTTGTTCCTACCTTGTGGATACTTTGAAGAAATGCAAACTAATATGTGGATGTGTTTCATATATGAATAGTCCAAAACTTAAAATAATAAAGTCCAATGAAAAAAGAATAATAGTAGAAAGACTAGGGAGATTTGAGATATAGCTGAAATAAAAATATTGTTTTTCTTTCTTCAACTAAATTCTAAAATAACAATTTAGGGGAAATGTTATTTGTTGTTTTTCTCAGTTGGCGCTTCATAAAAGAAAGAAAGCTATAATGGATATATTTTAAAAGGAAGCTTCTGCTATTCCATTTCTTTAAACAAAATCACATTGTTAACTGTAATAATAGAAACCTATGTTACCAAGAGACACATTGCCTAATCTCTGCAATTTCCTACTACAGTAGTTCTTTATGACATTTGATGGTCTTTTCCAAAGAGCACTTGTGTGATGTGTTGAAATAATGAAAAAGCTGCTGAAACACAATCTGCATTTTTTAATCTGGTAATAAAGAAAGTAATATGGCTGAATAATATCCAGCCAGATTAGCTTTGACAGTGTATTTGCTTTGTGTCCAACTTTATCTGGCAATGCATTATTCACGAGTACTCTACACAATGCTTTATTAAGACTAAATCAAATGCATTTTATTATAAGTGTCAATTCAATACTTTGCCATTTTAGTTATATATTTTATATACTGAATTCTTTGTAAAAAATGATAAATACTTCAGCTAGAAAGCCATATCATATTTCAGATTCTTGGGAATGAGGTCACCATGTGAGAAAAGGGTGGATTCGTATCCACATGAACATCATCTGCAAATACATTTATAATGCTTTCCCCTTTCTACTTGGAACAAAATGAAATTCCAGAGTGTTTATTTAATTTTTTTCTCAGTCAGTATGAAAGCAGAAGCAGACAAACTGTGATTGTTCTGCATATAATTTAATAGTTTTGTCAAGCACATAAATAAGATATACATTTAAAAGTTCCATGATTTTTTATTTAATATATTTTGGCCTAAAATTTCAAACATTATCATGTTCAAATGAAGTAGGCTAAATGTAAAGATGTAGCTGATAGGAGTTTAAGTTGCACAAATTTTAAAGTATAATCAACTAATGACAACCTCTGCTCTTTGCACATATAAAAATCCTTAGAAGTTTTCTTACAGTTCTTGATTACCAAGATAAAAAATGCTTACAAAATACACTATTATATTGAATGAATATTTAGATTTACTATTCCGATAATATTGAAAGAATTAGATTTAATAATACCATTGAAGTCAAACTTCATGTTGCTTGATAGACTAGCTCTTTTATCAAGACAGCAACTGCAAATTTATAGAAACTATAATTTGGAAGAACAGTGTGGTAGTCATGATGTACTTGATGTCAATTTCATGATTGGGAGTGTAGGGGTGGAGTCTAGTCTGTCGAACTGGAGATAGCCAAGGGGAACTCTGTGGGCATGGCTTTCTCTGAGGAGAATTCCCTCTTGGAGATGAGAGACCATTTTCCCAGTTGTTGGGAGTCACTCCACTGACAAGACAAGATGGCAGCCTCCGAGGAACTGGAAGAGCTGGAGAAGCCCCACAACCTCTGAAGGTGGAAAAGCCACAGAGAGACCCTTGCCAGCCCTGTGATGTTTCTATCACCAGTGGATACTGCTGATGGACCCAGAGCCCTTGAAATGAGGAGCCATGAGAGGACCCCTGCCAGAGTCAGGACTCTGCACCCACTGGCCTGTGACTTCATGAGTCGGAAGGAGACTTAATAGTCTGGGTTCAGACATATGGGCTAATATTGAACTTATGACTTTGAACTGGACTGAGTTGGTATGCTTTCTCAATGTTCTATTCCTCTTGTATATAAACCTTTCCCTTATATCCATATGTGTGTCCATGAATTTGTTTATCTAGTCTACCTAGACTACCACAAGCAGGCTTTAACTGTTAAGAATCTAACCTATGAATTTGGGGATTCCTGATGACCTTATAGGTTATATGTTGGATTTCTAACCATAAGGTTAGTGTTTCATTCCAACCAGCCACTTAGTAGGGGAAAGATGTGATTCTGCTTCCATAAAGATTTGTGGTCTAATAATAATGATAATAAAAAAATCACTGCCATTGATCAATCTGACTCACAGTGACACTATAGGACCGAGTAAAACTGCCACCGTGTGTTTCTTAGTCTGTAATTCTTTGATGGAATAGAAAGCGCCTTGTGTAAAGGGATGTCTAGTTGCCTACAGATGGGTTTTTGGTCCCCACTTCTCACTCCCTCGCATTCACAATGATATTATTTTTGTTCTTTGATTTCTTTATCCCTGATCCCTTCAACATCTCATGATCACAGAGACTGGTGGTGCACTTCTTTCATGTGGACTTTGTTGCTTCTTAGCTAGATGGCCACTTATTCACCTTTAAGCCTTTAAGACCCTTGACACTATATATTTTGATAGCCAGGCACCATCAGTTTTCTTCACCACATTTGCTTATGCAACTGCTTTGTCTTCAGTGATCTTTCAGAAAGTCGAGCATCATGGAATGCCAGTTTATTTTTTTTTTGCGGGGGGGGGGGTGGTGGTGGTGGTGCATCACTGCCCTCTGGAATGCCAGTTTAATAGAAAAAATGACTGCTACTTTAATATTAAACCTCTCTCTCTCTCTCTCTCTCTCTCTCTCTATATATATATATATATATATATATATATGGATAGATTTATTTCCCCATCATCACATGTTAAATATGTACATATGTACATGTCTATATTTAGACCTCTGTAAATGCCCTTTACCTCCTAGTTCTTTCCTCTATTTCCTTTTGCTCCTTTCGCTGGTCCCACTATCATGCTCAGCCTTCATTTGAGTTTCAGTAATTTCTCTTGCTTACAGTGCCCTTGATCAAGCTCTACCAGGCCTCTTACATTCTCCTCACCACTGATTTTGGATCACTTGTTCCCTCCTCCCTGGGTTTGTTAACACCACTTCCTTTCTCCCAACTCCCCCTCTCATGTCCCCCTGGAACCACTGGTCCTGTTGTTTTCTCCTCCAGATTGTTTATTCAGCCTATCTTGTATATAGAGACCTGCAGAGATAATAATATGCATATAAAATGAGACAAAACAAAATAAACAATAAACCAAATCAAAACAAAACCAAATGACAAGAAACAGAAAAGCCTGTGAATAGTCCAAGGTCTGTTTGTTAGCCTTTAGGAGTATTTTATGCTTGAGTCTGATGGTGTGGAATGCCCTGGCCCCAAAGTCTATATTTTTGGTACTCCCTCAGGACTTCCTTGCTCTGCTCCCTGTGTTGTTGTGTTGCATGCTCTAAGTGTTTCACCTTGTTGTGGTGGGGTGAGATTGGGCACAATTCGTACACTGTGTCTCTAGTGTTGACCCCTGTAGTGCCATGGGTCAGTGAGAGAGGTTATGTCTCATAGTGGGGCTGGACATATAGTCCGCTCAGCACATTGACTGCTCTGAGAAGGGGTGTCATCCTCAGTGGTTGGTGGGCCAGGATATGCTCTCTATTCCTCCCCCTTTGTTTTCTCTGATCAGACAAGTCCTCTCCTTGAGCTTTAGCTTCAGTGTTGTCCTCTGAAGTGAATTATTCTGTAGGGAGGGGTGACTGTAAGACAGATTTTCTACTTAATATTTCTGATTTCCCTTTTTCATATTCCCTTCACCTCCATGTTTATTTCATCTCAGTTGGGGTGATTTGGGTGGGTCCTTATTTTTGTATTTAGGTTCTTCTTTTATTAATTTTTCATTTTGACTTTGCTTAAATAGCATCCCAACTCATAATACTTAATAATTAAGAAATTGTTTCAGTAATTTTAGGTTTGTTTTCATGGATTAATAAATATGTTTTGTCATTTCAAAAAAGAAAAATTAAAAAAAGATAATTGATTACTTTTGAGAAATCCTGGAGTAAGAAATAATTTAAAGCTTTGTATTATAGAAATTCTCTGGGTTTATAATATTCTAATTTAAGTTATGAACTTCTGAATGACTGATATATAATAATGCATTTTCCACCTTATTTGCCAAAAGAGCTATTTTTGTTTTACCAGTGGAAATCAATAGCTAACATTTATATAGTACTTAGTATATTTTCCTTTGAGGACTAAGATGTGACTGATTCAGGACACAGTATTTTTAAGCACTTTATATATGTCTGGAAATTGGACAATAAAGATGGAAGATCATGGGGTGTTAATGCATTTGAATTATGGTCTTAGTCAAGACTATTGAAAATACCAAGAACTGACTGAAAAATATATATATCTGTCTTGGAGGAAGTATAGCCAGGATACAAGGATTTTGAGACTTTGTCTCATGTATTTTAAACTGGTGAGACCCATTTTTGGAAAAGGAATCATGCTTTATAAAGCAGTGGGTCAGTAATAATGAAGAAGAACTCGATTGAGATGAGTTAAAACAGTGGCTATAACAATGGGCTCTTACATAATAACAATTGTAAGAATAATTTCATTATTTTGCATATTGGGTCACTGCAAATCAGAACCAAGGCAAGGGCACCCAGCACCAACACCAACAAGGAAAACAGCAAACTCATGTGTTTAGAGTTCTTCAGTGGCACAAACAATTCACACATGACTGCTAGCCACCAGTGCCTCAGGAGACAAGTCCAATGATCTACTTCACAAAGGGCATTGTGTTACAACCATTGGAAGCACAGTTTCACTCTTAAGCATTTTGGTTCGCCATGGATCTGAATTAACTTGAAAACAATTGGTTTTGTTCAGTATATCTTAGGCAATGTTCAAAGTACTTATGAAGAAAAAGATATCTTATTTTTTACCAGTGCAGAAATTGACGTGCAGAGAGGTCAACAAGCAGTAGAGCAGGGATTCAAACTTCAGTATTTCAGTTCCTTTTCAGGAGAATTGATAACTTATAATCAAGAGTGAACGAACCAAATACATATCCTGTAGGTTATAGGTCAATTTGAATTCACGTTCACTTTCAAAGCAGATACAAGCAATTAGTTTCCTTTGTGCTTCAAACTCCAGTTAAATTTTTGATCAGACCTCTGCTATCCTGATCTCATGTCACTTGATTTTCAAATAAGAGAAAACAATTCAGATTGATTACAGTAGATCTGGCTTTATGTTTCCCTTATAATAATAATAACTTCTTACTTAACACTTTCAGAGTTGTTAAGTGTCATCAAATCGATTCTGAACCATAACAAACTTACACACAACAGAACAGAAAACTTCTTATATTATACAATTTGTCATCTCTGTATTTGTATTCTTTTCTTACTAAGTAAGTAATCCACACTTTTAAAAGACATCTTACTATGAATGTGTATTTCTATCAAAAGTCTCCCAGTGAAAGACACAGTCAAGTTATATAAATGATTAATAAAGCAGAGAATAAGATTTTCCTGAATTAATTTGTACACTTAAATATGTCAGGATTTGGTATTTTGTTTTCTGGTCAGCTTCAAATATTTAGCATTAAATGACCTATTGACCATTTAAATAATTTTAATCTTATATAACTGTGTTGATAATTTTTGACCATATACATTTTCTATTTAAATGTTCCTATCAGTACCTTCATATTGAAGTTTGGACAAAAATGATAGCAGTAAAGCCTCTCATATTATTGATGTACTAGTAGTCTTTGATTTAGTCTTGAAAATTTTTATTTTAATTTGACTTCAATGGATCAAAACCAAAATTTAGAAGTGCAGAAGATGTGATTGAGCTCCTATTTATCACAAAAAGCATGTCCTGCATTTTGGGTTACTGCTATTGCCATTGGTGGAATTAACATCGATTTTATGTATATGAAAAGACCATGGGTCAAGAAGGCTGACATCCCAGTTAAATCCCAGGTTTTGTTGAGTGTGCGTGTGACTTTGAGCAAGGCATGAAGAGTCTCTGAGTTTCAGATTTTTCATCTCTGGAAGCCCTTGGGACAATGCATAGTGGATCTAATTTTATTCCAACTTCCTGTGAGTCAGATTAATAATGTTCTTTGAATCGGTCTTTTGTTCCTTAGCATTTGCTTCTAATGGTTCAGAAGCACTTTAAAGACATAATGGTTTATGTGTTGGGCTGCTAGCAACAAAGTTGTCAGTAAACCCAACAGCTGCTCTTCAGAAGAGAAATCAGGCGATCGGCTCTTGTGGAGATGTCGTTTCCTCAGCTCTGAGGAGCAGGTCAGCTGGCTGCTACAGCATTGCTTCCAGTGGGAATCGGCTCTGTGGCGCTGAATATATTTTTTGTTTATCATATTAATAACCAACCACCTTGTAGCCACATCTTTTTGCTTACTGTTTGTATCTATGAAATTATGAGCTATTAATATATATGTATAAAAAACTCCAAAGTGTGAGACTACATAAAACTACAACAGTATTATCTTCAGCTGCTATGTCAATACGTCTGGGATTGCCTACCAAATTGATGTCTTTCCTATTAGGCATATGTATTTCTAGAGAATTATATCTCTTTATAGACTTATGGACTATAAATCAAAATACAATTGAAGTTCTAAAGAAAATGAGACTGAAGAACCTTTTTAAAAGAGTTTTTTGGAAGCAGTAATTCCCATGCACCTTCTTCCTTGGTGGTGGGAAGCTTGATTTGTAGCCTTCAGTCCCTCCTCAATGTCAATCATCTGTTCTTCTATGATGCATTGCAGGATCATGGAGACATTAAGAAGTAGTGTACAATTCTGCATAACCTTTTCCAAATGGGTTTTAGTTATGTATATTTTTATGCATGACCAATAAGAATTTATTGTTCAGCTTTATTTTTCCATTGGACCCTATAACTATTTTTAGACATTTCCCCCAAATCCATGGCTTGTTTCTTAAATGATTGATTTGCCTTTGCAAGATTTCATTGTATGCCCAAACTCCCTGTTCTTGCTGACTTGAAGAATGGAAACCAAATTGTCTGTCAACATGGACAAACATATGAAAATTTGTATGTGGACATTTTTCAAAATGTGGTATTTTGAATCATATTTTGTACATTTCATAAAGCATACATTAATATAAAAAGCAGAGGATCTTCAGACATAATATAATTTATACTCAAACCTGTCAGCCATTAGATGAAATTTAAAGTATATATCATTAATCTTGGCATTTAGTTGTGATTTCTGTGGGCGTTTCTGTTATTTTATTGCCATTAGCACAGTGTAGCAAATTTTTGTTAGATATAAGACATCAATTATTTACAAACTGCTCTTGGGGTGGATTAATGCAAGATGACAAAAGAGTAATAAAAATTACATGACATTTTTTTAATACAAGAAGGAAATTTTAAGTAGTTAATCTTTGTAAATTATGGGAAATAGGGAAAAGCCAACATATGCATTATATATGAATTTTATGATTAGTTGGGGTTCAGGTAAGTGTTTTGGTTAGAGTGGTAAATTAGAGAAATATCAACATAATTTATACTCTTTTCCTTTTTGTGGTTTTTTTGTTGTTTTTTGTGGGCATCACTGCCCCCTGGTGGGAGTAGGAGGTCCAGCTTTGCTCCTGCAGAGCTGCTGCTGGATATGAACCACCAACCCTGTAGGCTGCAGTCCCACACGATTTATACTCTTTTCTATGTACAAATGTGAACCAAATTTCTAAAGAGAAGAAATGCAAGAGACATTTATAAATGGGCATTTTCCATTTTCTTTTGGAAAATATGAATTCTGAGCCCTTAAATGTTACTTTGGGTATTAAAGTTCAAAAAAATCTTTATGTTACTACTCACAATAATATTTCATTTTTCTTATTTTAGAATTTTTTATTTCAAAGCCACAAAATACTTGAATGAGAATCACCCAATAAAGTGAGAAGCTATTTTCTGAGATGGAATAAAATCTGTGGCAATGAATTTTATTTAAGGGGATTTGGTTATGTAAAAAAATCAATATGACCTGTGTGATGATGAGGTGTCAATGGAATCGTATCAGGCATTAGAAAATCCAAAACAAACTGCAATATTGCTGTGATAATAAGGGACAGAGTGGAGACTCTAAGCCCATCTGTAGACAATTGGACATCCCCTCACCAAAGGGTGACAGGACGGGGCTAGTCAACCAAGGTGTGATATTAGCCCCAACAAAACACTCAACATTCATCTTCAATGCTCCCCCAACCCCATCATGGTGTAGTTCTATTTTGCAAATCCACAATACATGTGTATCAGTACAGATAAGAGCTCTCAACAAATGGTATTCAAGACAGATAACCCCTCAGGAAAATAATGGGATTAATGATACTGTGAGGGGAAGGTGAAGGTGGAGAGAGAAGTGGAAAAGAGGGAGAATAGATCAACATATAGCCTCCTCTGTCAGGGGGATGAACAATAGAAATGTGGGTGAAGGGAGAAAGCAGACAGTGTAATATATGAAAATAGCAGTTACTTATCATTTCTCTAGGGGTCACAAGGGTGGAAGTTTGATGGAGGAAGGAAAAATGAGAATCTAATATCAAGGGTTCTAGGAGAAAGAAAATGCTTTGAAAATGATGATGGCAGTATATCCAATGTGTTAGTCCGGGTAGACTAGAGAAACAAATTCATGAACATGCATACAGATGGAACATGCATAGGGAAAGGTTTATATACAAGAGGAATGGAACATTGAGAAAGCATCCCAACCCACTCCAGCTCAAGGTCACATGTTTGATATTAGCCCATATGTCGGAAACCAGTCTATAAAGTCTCCCTCCAATTTACAAAGCATGTGCAATGACAACAGGGCAATCACAAGTCAGTGGGTGCAGAGTCTTGTGTGTACAGTGGCAGTAGAAGCATCTGGCTTTGGCAGGGTTCCCTTCATAGCTCCTCGTTTCCAGGGCTTAGGGTCCAACATCTGTATCCATTGGCGGTAGAAGCTTTTCAGCACTGGCAGGGGTCTCTCTGTGACTTTTCTGGCTTCAGAGGTCTGGTTCCATCAGTGTAAGACTGTATGGCTTCTCCTCTGGCTCCTCCAGTGCCTCAGATGCTACCATCTTGTCTTGTCAGTTGAGCATCTCCCAACAACTCAGGAGATGGTTTCTCATCTCCACAAGGAAAATATCACGAGACTTCCCAGAATTCTCAGATAAAGCCATGCTCACACAGAGGTCTCATTGCCTATCTCCAGATTGACAAGGCTAGACTATCAGAAGAAGCCAACTTCTGATACATACATCATGGGTTCGATAGGCACAGTTGTAGAGTGATTATTATTAATTATTATAATAAAGTTATAGAGAGCATGAGCAAGAGAAAAAATATGAGTCAGATACATATCCCATCATGGTAGCATGCTCACCTCTGCCAGTTGTGTGGTCCACATGGAGAGACAGCATGTGGGGGAAGGGATTACATGAAGGAAAGAAGCCCAGAGCTTCCAGAGCTGAGGGGCAGGAGCGAGAGTCTCTTTCTTATGTCCAATCCTTATATGCCCTTTGAAGGCATGCCAGGTCTCTAATTACAGGTAAGGACATATGTCACAGGAAAAGGTTGTGCTATAGGTACAGATTACAGGAAAGGGAAGCATCAGTGTCCCTTTGTAGCAAGTGACAAGACAAGACCCCACACTCCTGGATGTGGCTAGACAGGTCACACTAGATAGAGATCATTAGCAACAGCATGTGAATCCATCCACAGGCTTCAGGGGAAAGGAATCATCATCCTAACAGCAAGGAAGTCAGCTTTACTGTGAGACACACAAAGGTCTCAGATAACCTGGAGCTTCAGGGACCATAGCTAACTTAACTTCCACACCAAATGCTGGTAAATAGTTTGCTTAATATTTTGGAGAATATAATTGTGTATATAAAAGTCCTGTCTTCATCCCACAGTAGACTCCACCCCTACATGCAATAATATGATTGGTATGATTGATACATGGGTTGCCATAAGAGCTGTAAGATTCCTCACTAAAGTGACTTAAAAGTTAGAAAACAAAACAAACAAACAAAAAACCCAATATGCCCTGAAACCAAGAAATGGAGACAATTCTGTCTGATTTATCTCAGGACTCTGTACTGAAAAGAAACCTTTGTCAGGAAGACACAGTGGCTGCACCAAGGGCTAAAACACAATTGTGAGACAGGTGCAGGACCCGGCAAGATTTCCTTCTGCTGTGCATTGATAGGTTCAATGTTAATCTGAGCTGACTTGTGGACACTAACAGCACCGATAGTATTTACTTTATGACGTCTCTGTTTCTGCCATCTTGGAATATTTAATTCATGTTTAACTAGAATTTCACATGGCCATTCATGGAACTTTCCATAGACTGTAAAAGTAATTCTCAGAAGAGTCACAAGAGAAAGGTAAGATTCTATGCTGAAGCCAACCCTCTCCTTTGGATTTGACTGCTGAATCTAACAGTTCCCTTCTTAACGGTATTTCTTTTTTCCTGTATCTTTGTTCTTTCTTCTCTGTTATGTAGAAGACAGGACCCTTGGATTGTTAAGTCTTGTGAAAAGATTCAAATGTCCTCCATGTTTGACTTGAAATTGCTCCACCACTTGCTATTGAGTTGATCCTGACCCTGGCAACACTTAAGTAAGCTGGAATCTAAATAAAAGGAAATGAAGTGATCATAGAATGTGATCATAGGAACATCCCAGGATCATAAGAACACAGAGAGGAGCACCAGAAAGATATTTAAGACATACAATACTATTTATATGTAGGTATCAATTTCTAGATGAGGAGGTAAGTGCAAGGAGTACTCTAAAAAGGCAGTTACCATTTTCAAGAGACTCTGCTATGAACTGCAGAATTCAGAGTAAATACCAACTGCAGCTTTTGAGTTCTTCAATATAAGACTTTGAGAGCATCCATGAATTTGACTAAAAGGTTTCCTCAGAAGAACCTGCCTCTATTTGATCCAGAATCCATGTACACATGTCAGAATAGAAAGTCCAAACTATAGCATCCCAATGTGATAGTTATGGCAATCTTTAAGATTTGTGTCTGGGAGCCAAGGAAACTATTGACTAAAGGGAAACATTGTATATATTGATAATCAAAATTAAATGGCATCACATAGTGCCTTTAAAATGTTCAGTCTTTGTTTTGTTTTGTTTGCTAAGAAACTGAAACTTTATTTTAGTCAAACAATGCACTTATACACACAAAGGTTAGAAAGCCTTTTATAATTTACCACCATCGATAGGCCAAATGTAATTGTACTACACAGACTTAAAACAATTAAGTACAAGTAGAGATTCATCATTGTAAGAGAAATTCATCACTCATTGGATAGCTTTCCAATATTTTATTGGAAAGAGAGGAAAGAAATAAGTCTGCTTGCGTGTCCTTTGTAAGCAGATATGCATTTTAAAGTGTTGAAAGTTGATTAACCTGGAAAACTCTGAAGTCCTTTGAAACAAATGCATACTCATTAATTTAGATTATGTGAATTACATCTGACATCTCTATGCACTCTTAAAATATAAAGAGGTAAATCACAAAATCAGACTTTACATTCTCTTAGGACTTTAACAATTTTATTGGTTCCATAGTTTGAAGAGAAAAAAGTGAAAAAGAGCAAGAAAAATAGCACTAACAAC
>PVJH01010033.1:0-56069 GCA_004026705.1 Nesogale talazaci
TAAGGACCGACGTCGGGCATGCCATTTCTGGCACCCACACGGCACTCAGTAAAGGTGGCTTTATGCTCATGACCTCATCTACTGGTCTGAGTCACGGACACACAGGCCTTTACAGAGCCTCGGTTTCTTCATCTGTAAAAATGAGATACGAGAGCATCCTTGATGCAGTTGATGACCTGCAAAGGTTTCCTTTGTTATTTTTATCATGAATTAATTGTAGTCTTAAAGAAAAGTTGCAGCAGAGAGAGTCCATACATACCCTTTACCTGCCCCTGCCATAGAGTCGTGTCTGTGTCACAGTGACTGACCTTACAGGACAGGGTAGAATGCCCCTTGTGGGTCTCTGAGACTGTCACTCCTTACAGGGCCAGAAAGCCTCATCTTTCTCTGGCAGAGCGCCTGCTGGCTTGAACTCCTGACTCTGTGGTTAGCAGTAGAACCTGTAACCGCTACGCCACCAGGGCTCTACTCTCCCCCTAACTTTGACACCTTACACAATCGCAAGACTCCTCACGGTCAGGAAATGAACTTCAGTCACCATGGGAAGGCGCAATGTGGGGAGAGGAAGACTTGACTGTCTCCAGCTTTTCCCTAGCGTCCATTTCAGAGTCGGAGTACCAGTCAGCAAGGTCCCAAACCCAACCCATGGCCGTCGATTCCAACTCCCCGTGACCCTATGGGACAAGTAGGACTGCCCCTCTGGGTGTCCAAGGATGCCAATCTTTTTTTTTGGGGGGGGGGCATCATTGCTCTCCGGTGGTGGGAGTAGGAGGCCCAGGCCCACTGCTGGAATTGAACCTCCGTCCCAGTGGGCCGCAGTCCCGCGCACAACCACTATGCCACCAGGGCTCAGCCCCCAAGGATGCCAATCTTTGCGGGAGAAGAAAATCTCCTCTTTCCCCTGGAAACGCCACTCACTGCATGCCAAGCTGGTTGTTAGGAGCCTTATGTGTGGGCTGCTAGTCACGAGGTCGGCGGTTCGAAACCACCAGCTACTCCCCCGGAGGAAGATGGGGTGTTCTACTCCCGTAGAGAGTTACAGCCTCCAAAACCCCACAGGGACAATTCTACGCTGTCCTATGGGGTTGCCGTGAGTCAGCAGGGACCCAGTGGCAGCGAGCTTCGTTCTGGAAGCCGTTGCAGTGCGCGTTCTCTGCGCCTGAAACATACATCGTGGGTGTCGATCACTGGAGCGGAGAAAGTGGAAACCTGTCCGTAGGTCAGCAGAAGCAAGCCCAGGCGTACCTTGTGGACTGGATCAGCTACCCGTTTTTGTTCAGGGGACCACATCCTCTTGCCTGGCCAAACCCTAACCCACTGCTGCTGATCCCAGGGTATGGCGAGCCCCCGTGTCTGACGTGGAATTGCCCGGCAGGTTCTCTTGGCTGTCACCGTGACAGCCGACCGGCAGCGCTTGCCTCAGAGACATCCGGTTGAGTTCACACCACGGATCTTCAGGCTCCTAGACGAGCTAGCTCCCCCCAGACGCCCTCAGGTCTTCTTTCGGTCTTTAGGTGCTGCGGGGTGGGCCCCGTGGACAGCAGAACACATCTGTCTGGTCCTGCATTCTGCCATGGCCCTTGAGGCCATTGTCGTCGCCACGGTGTCAGTCTCTTCCTGAGGGCCTTCCTCTAGTGCACGGTGTTGGGTAACCGCCAGCTGCTCTGTGGGAGAGAGATGTGGCTCTCCACTCCCGGGGACTGAGGTCTCAGAACCCCCCAGGGGCAGTTCTACCCTCTTCTCTAGGGTCTCTGTGAGTCCACAGCGTGGAGTCTGTGTGTATCCCCTACTTTACTCAGCAAGATGCCCTGCCCTTCTCCAGGACTGGTCTCTCCTTAATACTCCCAAAGTAGGCCAGCAGTCTCACCACCCTCTCTTCTGAGGAGCATTCGGGCTGCAGTCCTTCCCAGACGGATTTGATCTGGCACTCCGCGGTCTCACCAACCTCGTCCTTCAGCTGCTCCAATTCCAGACCCCCGCGCCTGTTGTCCGGCTTTTGCGTGCACAGGAGACAGGTGCATCGAAAACACCGTGGCTTCAGCCAGGCCCGCGTTCGTCCTCAAAATGACATCTTGGCTCCTCTACCGCTTTTCACAGCTCTTTTCTGGTGGCAGGTTTGCCCAACGCCATTTGAACGCGGGACTGCTGCCATCACCATCCGTTGGTGGGTCCCAGCACAATGAAAGTCACGTCTGCTTCATCTACCGCCATGGAGTCGACTCTGATTGACAGCAACACTCCAGGGTTTCTGAGGCTGTGAATCTTTCTGGGAGCACACGGGTGACTTCATCTTCCTCCCGCAGAGCCGCGGGGGAGCAGACCATCATCCTTGCAGTTAGCACCATTGGGACACCTCCAATTCGTGACCGGTTCTCGTTCTGGTTTGTTTGTTGTTGTTGTTTTTGATGTGCACTGGTCAATATGGCTTTTGATAGTCTGTTTTCCATTTGCAGTGGGCCAGTATTTCCGGACTTTGGGCAGGTGTGATATTGCGTTCAGCAGCTCTGGCAGTGCTGTGGTTAGCCGCACCATATTGAAAACCCTACAGGGGCAGTTGTACTCTGTCTTAGAGGACCGCCGTGGAGTCAGCCTGGCCTTGACGTCGGAAAGGGCCGCTTGTGCTGCCCCTTTTAGTTTGGGGCTCAGCGCCTGGCCTGGATGTGGGCCTGGGAGATGAAGGCACAGGGAGGAGCCCCTGGACTCTCACAAGATCATGTGCTGTGTGGGGGCAGGAAGAGGCTGGTGGGCGTGGGAGTGCGCCTGCATGCTCAAACCGGCATTCTAGGGGGAAAGATGAGGCCATCTGTTTCTGTAAAGACTGGTGCCCCAGGAACTCACACAGCACAGTGCCACTCTGCCCTGTGGAGTCACAATCGACTCATGGCAGTGAGTTTGTTTTAAGGGGTGTTAGCTGTGGCGATCGCTCGGCAGGGGAGAGAGGAGGTGACCAGCGGCCACAAAGATGACAGCTAGGGCTGAGCCCCGGTGGCGTAGTGGTTGTGCGCGGGACTGCAGCCCACTGGGATGGAGGTTCGATTCCAGCTCCACGGAGCAAAGGCTGGGCCTCCTACTCCCACCACGTGAGGGCAGTGATGCCAAAAAAATAAAAAAAAAAGATGACAGCTATGTAAATCCCACCAGGCATCAGGGGGTTTGCTTGTAGTAGACCAAGTTTGAGAGGCCAGCTTAGTCTTTAAGGGGAAAGCAGGCTCTGTGGAAAGTTGCCCTTGGCAAAGGAAGGGAGGAGGAAGTAGGTAAACGGTGGGAAAGCAAAACCCTAAGTGGGGGAGAAGGGGGGTGCGGGTCCAGGGCTGACCACCGCCGGTGGGGGGCGGGGGGGGGCAGAGGGACACGTTTGCTTAACTCCCTGAAGTCCGTCCCGAAGGAGAAATCCCGGACGGACGCGAAAGGTGGGCCGAGGGGATGGGCAAAGGCGCCCCCCAAATGCTGCAGCCCGCGGGTCTCCGGGCCCTTCCCGGGACCGGGGAAGGAGCAAGGAGCAAGGAGCGGTCTCTCCGCAGCTTCGCGAAGGTCGCCCGCAGGCCGGCCCAGTGCGCTCGAGGCGCGCCCCCGCGGCGCCCGCCGGCCCGCCCCCGCGCGTTCCCGGAGGCGGGGCCGCGCGTGCGCGGGCCGCGCGTGCGCGCTGCGGCCGGGCAAGGGGCGGCGCGGGCCGGCGGGCGGGCGGGCGAGCGAGCGAGCGAGCGGGCGGGCGCGCGTCTGTCAGTGACAGCGGCGGGGGAGGGGGCGGCTCTTCGGAAATGGAGCCGCGGCGGCGGGCGGGACGGCGGCGGCGGCGGCCGCGGCAGCATCTCTAAGTCGGGGTCCGCCGGGGCGCGGGGCGACGTCGGCGGCGGTGGTGGGGAGCAGGCCCCGCTCGACGGGCAGAGCCGGGGGCGCCGCCCGCCTCCTCGCGGGCGCCGGGCTGCGGGCGCCGGCGGGCCCTGACGCACGGAGGCCGCGCGGCATGGGGCGCCGCGAGCGCTGAGTCCGCGCCGGGCCTGGCCGCCGGCGCGGGGAGCGCGAGCCCCAGCCCGAGCCCGAGCCCGAGCCCGAGCGGCAGCCGCCGCGCGACAGGCGGGCGGGCGCACGGACGCGCAGGGACGACGGCCCACTCGGCCCGCGCCGCCAGGTCGGTGGCCGCGGGACGGGCCAGCCCGGGCGAGTCGGCCGCCCCGCTGGCTGCGCGTCCGCCCCAGGTCCCCGCGGCCCGGCCGGGGAGGCGCGGCGGCAGCGGCAACATGGCTTCCCCGCCCCACCAGCAGCTGCTGCATCACCACAGCACCGAGGTGAGCTGCGACTCGAGCGGGGACAGCAGCAGCGTGCGCGTCAAGATCCACCCCAAGCAGCTGTCGTCCGGCGGCGGCGGCGGCCAGGCGAAGCACTGCAAGTACAGCATCTCGTCCAGCTGCAGCAGCTCCGGCGACTCCGGGGGCGGCCCGCGCAGGGTGGGCGGCGGCGGCGGCGGCGGCGGCGGGGGGCGCCCGCGCCGCCCCAAGAAGCTGCCGCAGCTGTTCGAGCGGGCCTCGGGCCGCTGGTGGGACCCCAAGTTCGACTCGGTGAACCTGGAGGAGGCGTGCATGGAGCGCTGCTTCCCGCAGACCCGGCGCCGCTTCCGCTACGCGCTCTTCTACCTCGCCGTCGCCTGCCTGCTCTGGAGCGGCTACCTGGCCGTGCAGGCGCGGGCCCGGCCGGGGCTCCTGCTGGCCCCCGCGCTCGCCTTCCTGGCGGCGTGCGCCGCCTTCTTTCTGTTCACCTTCAGCAGGCTCTACGCCCGCCACTACGTGGGCACGGCGCTGGCGCTGACCCTGCTGGTGTTCGCCCTGACGCTGGCCGTGCAGTTCCAGGGCTGGACGCCCTTCGCGGCGCCGGCGGACAACTCCAATCGCACGCGGGCCGCCGCCGCCGGGCCCCCGGCCGCCTGCCTGTCCCAAGTGGGCAGCTTCTCCATGTGCATCGAAGTCCTCTTACTCCTCTACACCGTCATGCACTTGCCCTTGTACTTGAGCCTCTTCCTGGGCGTGGCCTACTCCGTGCTCTTTGAGAGCTTCGGTCACTACTTCGGAGGGTCCGACTGCTTCCCACCGCCCGCGGCCCCGGCCCTGCCCTGGGAGCTGCTGAGCCGGGCGCTGCTGCACGTCTGCATCCACGCCATCGGGGTCCACCTGTTCATCATGTCCCAGGTGAGGTCCCGCAGCACCTTCCTCAAGGTGGGCCAGTCCATCATGCACGGGAAGGACCTGGAAGTGGAGAAGGCCCTCAAGGAGCGCATGATCCACTCGGTGATGCCCCAGATCATCGCCGACGACCTCATGAAGCAGGGCGACGACGAGAGCGAGAGCTCGGTCAAGAGGCACGCCACGTCGAGCCCCAAGAACCGGAAGAAGAAGGCGTCCATCCAGAAGGGGCCCATCGCCTTCCGGCCGTTCAAGATGCAGCAGATCGAAGAGGTCAGCATCCTGTTCGCCGACATCGTGGGCTTCACCAAGATGAGCGCCAACAAGTCCGCCCACGCCCTGGTGGGCCTCCTGAACGACCTCTTCGGCCGCTTCGACCGCCTGTGCGAGGAGACCAGGTGCGAGAAGATCAGCACGCTGGGCGACTGCTACTACTGCGTGGCCGGCTGCCCCGAGCCGCGCCCCGACCACGCCTACTGCTGCATCGAGATGGGCCTGGGCATGATCAAGGCCATCGAGCAGTTCTGCCAGGAGAAGAAGGAGATGGTCAACATGCGCGTGGGCGTGCACACGGGCACCGTCCTCTGCGGCATCCTGGGCATGCGGAGGTTTAAGTTTGACGTGTGGTCCAACGACGTGAACTTAGCCAACCTCATGGAGCAGCTGGGCGTGGCTGGCAAGGTCCACATCTCCGAGGCCACGGCCAAGTACTTGGACGACCGCTACGAGATGGAAGACGGGAAGGTGTTCGAGCGCCTGGGCCCCAGCGTGGTGGCCGACCAGTTGAAAGGTACGGGTTGTGGGCCTGCGCTTCGGAGATTTCACCTCCCTCGCCCCCCCCCCTCCCCCCACGCCCAACGTTTGGGAAAGGGGGTGGAAAGAATCAGAGGAACCCCGGGGGTCTTTCGGGAGGCGGGTGTCAGAAGGCAGGTCCCTGGTTTTCCAGCTGCCTTCCAAGGGAGGAGGGTGGGAGGTGTGGAGTGCGTTCCTCGGTTTCCTCCTGGGGAATCAGATATGCCAGCCCTTGCCACACAGCAGAAAGTGACCCTGGGAGCAGGACTGACCTCTGGGCGACCTCTAGACAGATGGTCGGGGAACTTTGAAGATGCCTCGCCACTTGCATCCACGAGCTTGGCATTTCTGCAGTGCATTTCTGAATCATGGCCTTTGCTGGACTGTCAGGGCATCAACAAAATGAAGTACTCCTTGCTTATTCTTGCTCAACCCTCCCCGCCCGCCCTCCCCCCCTCAGGCATTTCCCTCTGCTTTTTAGCAAAGGTAGAAAGAAAACCATAAAGACGACAACTTCCCCCCTCCGGTTCTCATTTTCTTGATGGTGACACGGTTGTTAGGAGACAGGACATCAGTTCCACGGGCAGCGACCATGTACCACAGGATGACACCCTGCCCGGCCCCACGCCAGCCTCACTGCCATGGCACAGCCGCAGTCTCAACCGTGGCTTGGAGGGTCCTTGTACTGACCCTCTCCAGTTTACCAAGCACGGCGCCCTTCTGCAGGGACAGGTCTCCCCGGAACACATGCTCAGAGTCCACACGGTGGTGAGATCTTGCCATCGCGGCTCCTGGAGAGCAGTCTGCCAAGGCAGAGGCGCTCGTTCGCCTGGCAGCACCCAGCATCCCCAGGCACCAGTCGTCCCAGCTCTGCCGTGTAGGGCTTGGAGAACGAGGTGGGTTCCAAACCTCCGAGTGCCCCCCCCCCGCTGTGTGCGGGCTGTAGGTTAGTGGTTCTGAACCCCCCTCATGCCCCGACCCTTTCATTCAGTTCCTCATAGTGTGGGGACTCCCCAGCCATAACATCATTTTCGTGGCGGCTTTCATCACTGTCATTTTGCTCCTGCTCTAGATGTCAGCTTGTGTGCAGCTTCAGCTGTCCTCTTACACAGTACCTTAGGGTTCACGGAGTTTATCTCAACGCTTAGAGGTCAACACTGAACTTCTCAGGCCTTGAGAAGTTGCCTTGAACATGAGACGAGACCCCTTCTCTCCTCTCCTCCCTTAGAGTTTTTATCTGTCTTCTCCACCACCACCCCCCTGGGGTGGGGGGCAGAATCTGGTTCTTTTGTCCCTGGTCTGAAGCACCTACCCGATCTTGATGTCCTCACTGCGCTGTGGCTTAGCATCTTTTTACCTCTCTTACTTGGACCGGTGTCTGGGCAGGGCTGAATAAGTCATAGGAAAGGAAGCGATCAGCCATAATTCTCACGCCTCCTTTTTCTTTTTAAAAGAAATTGTATTTTTAAACGGTTATTTCATTCTAGAATTTTAAGTTCTATTTTTAACTCACTTGCATTGTGAATTGGGGGGCGTGGGCTCTGATGCCCCCTGTTCTTAAAAACCTACACACTGAATCACTGCAGCTTCCCCCAGGGGTGCAAGGGGCACATCGGTTTTTAAAGTGTGCAGAGAGAGCCACTTTGATTTTTACCAGCCAAGACTTGCCAAGCTAGGTTGTCTCGTGTGGTGCCCAGACAAGGCAGTAAAGGCACAATGAAGAGTCTCAGGACAGGCCCCCGTCAGAAGAAGGAGCAGGTTAAGAAGGGAACTGGGGCTGGCCTGGCTGGCCGGCTTACAGTGGAAGCCTGTGCAGTCCCTCTTGCTCCCTTGTGCTGGTGATGGGAGTTCCCCAGGCTATTGATTTCTTTGTTATCTGGTAAGAATGCTGTCTTTCTTCTCCCCTCGAGTGAAAGCCTTCCGAGTTCCTTTTTCTAGTTGACAGGGATTATGAGGTCCCCTGAAGCAGTCATTCCCTTTGACCCAGGAAGTTTCAAACGCTGTTTTGACAAGTACCGAAGGTTCTGGAAAGACTGTTGCCAGCTGTCTTTCTGTCCAGGAGTGTGGCCCCTGAGTCCAGTTGGAAGGTAGCTGTGGTATAAGAATGGGGCTGGGGCCTCTAGTGATCTTCCAGCATGTCTGGGACCTGAGAGAGGGGCTCCCGATCCTGGAGCATGGAAATGGCCTGTCTAGCATCAGATTAGGTGTGTCAGGCCGAGGTAGAGAGGCGCCGGGTTCATAAGCTGGACTTTGCCCAGCGCTTTATTTGAATTTCAAAAACGAAAGGCAAGTGTAGCCACTAAGTGTGTTTAGAAATCATCAAACCATTGAAGATTTCGAAATGACCTTTTTTTGGGAGGGTTATCAGTTTATGGGTAATTTTACTTTCCATGTATGAATTAAACGTTCCCCTAGTGTTCCAAAAGTGTTTCTTCTCTCTCATTTGTTCTTTTTTTTTTTAAACCTCAAATTCTATAGCTTCGATAAACCAAATAATTCTTTCAACTTCTATGCATTGTACGAAAGGGCTTAAAAAAGTTTGTGGGAAAAAAAATGGAATTAAAAGGGCATGTAAAAAAAAAAGGGCATGTGGTTTCCCCATGAGCTTTTCTGAAGCCCCCTCTCCCCACCCCAATCTCACCCAGTGGATTCAGAAATGAAATACCAAAGTCCTGGATGGGATGTCGGGGAAGGTAGGAGAAGGCTTAAATAATCAGTCCTTTTAAAAATGTGATTTTAGATGCTTTGCTTCCTTGAGCCTGTTATGAAAACCTTTGCAGCAGTGCTCAGCCCTAGAGAAGCACAGAACTTCCCTGCTCCCATCTGTGTAGCTGGACCCTCCTGTCCGAGGCTGATGGATAGAAATAGCCGCACAGGCCCTGTTTGCTCGGGCGGCTCAGTTTAGATTGGTAAAGTTGATTTTATTAGCCTTCTATCTCGGGGCTGTTGGCAGCTCACTTCCCTGTACACTGCCTCCATTGCTGCTGCTGATAGTGGGGTTAAAGGTGCCCCTGCAGGAGCTCTAGAGAGTCGAGGACCCGTCCTGGAGGGTGAAAGGAAGTTTCTGGTACCAGGAACTGTGGAGTTGATTCCGTGTGACAGAGCAGAAACCATGACCCCTTTTCTTTACCCTTGACATTTGACTTATTTTGTTGCCGTTGAGCAAAATGCAGTAAAACACATTAATCCCAACCGTTTCTGTATGTGTGATGTACAGACTGACATCCTTCAAGTAGAACAACCAGGCCCACCCACCTTTTCCCAGTTCTCCTTCCCTCATTAACCCAAGCTCACTGCCCCTTAAGGGTCCTTGGTAATCTTTTGAATCTGTTTCATTCTATATAGTTCATTCTTAAATGCTCAAGGTAGATTTTTTTGGGGGTGGGGGCATCATTGCCCTTTGGTGGTGGGAGTAGGAGGCCCAGCCTTTGCTCCTGTGGAGCTGGAATTGAACCTCCATCCCAGTGGGCCCCAGTCCCGCGCACAACCAATACACCACCGGGGCTCAGCCGGTAGATTTTTTTTTTAACTAGTTCAACAAAATTGAAGTTGCGAGGTCTCACAAACCCAGTTTGGACTGGGTTCAACGAACAAAGCAAACACTTGTGGAACTGCCCTGTGGGTTTCGGAAGCTGTTAACTCTTCACGGAGTAGACAGCCTTGTCTTGCTCCCAAGGGGCAGGTTGGTGGCTTTGAACTACTGACCAGGAGTAACCGGCCACAGCACCAGGGCACAGCAACCCAGTATGCCAGAGTAGAACTCGCACCACTTGAGTAGATCACCAGGCCTTTCTTCCTACAGCACAACCCTGGTGGCGAGGGGGGTTCAAACCAACCTTGCAGTTTGCAACCAAGCTTCTAACCGCTGTGCCACCAGGGCTTTATTCACTTTTTTGCTACGAGGTGGCATTTAAGAAGAATTTTCGTCATCTTCCTGTCAGGACCATGGATACTGGGCTGAGGCACTTAATATTTTAAACTCTGCCAACTGCTCTCATACCGGGGGGTAAAAACCTACACAACACAGGCTCCTTTTCAGATATGGCCTGTCAGCCGACGTGACGGCCTGCTGTCGAGGGCCAGTTTGGAGTGCAGTTAGTTTGCTCAGTATGGTCCTTGCTTTGAGCGCTTTTGGATCACCTGCGCCCACCCGAGGGACCCTGGGGGCAGCGTGGTTCTGCATTGGGCCGCTAACCCTAAGCTCAGTGTGAAATCACCAGGTGCTCCTCGGGAGACAGCTGAGGCTTTCTGCTCCCAAAAGAGGAACCGCCTTGCAAACCCACAGGGGCAGATCCACGCTGTTCCCGCCCAGTCACTGTGAGTCAGAATCAACTCAATGGCAGTGAGCTTGCACTATTTGATCAGTGTCAGGTGGGCAGTGGACCAGGCAGTGAATTTGGTTCCTTTTGGAAATCCTTATGAAAACCGACTGCCACATCTTCCTCACACAGGGCAGCGAGTAGGTTTAACCTTCTCCGTTAGCAGCTGAGGGCATTGACTGTGCACGAGGGAGGGATTAAAAGGAGCCCAGAGCCATTCAGGATGTTCCAGGTCTGTCTTCCCCTGACTCTCCAGCCTGGGTTGAGTGGTAATTGCATTCCTTCTCTCCCCCCCTCACCCATCAGTGTTGCTGGGTGCTTTGCTGCGGAAGTGTAGCTTTGAAGGGAAACCCAACAGGACTCCCTCGGTGTGTGTGTGTGTGTGTGTGTGTGTGCGCGCATGCACCCCTGCACGCTCACTTGCTGGGGTCATGCCTCTTTGTGCTTGGTGACTTCCAGACGGGCATCTCCACTGGGGTTCACTTGGTCACTGGCACTGGGCAGGTCCACCCTCCAGTGGGGCAGGCGGCTGCTGGCTGAGAGGCCTCTCTTCCCGTTGGCATTGGCTCCGGCATCATGAGCCATTCGGAGGAACTAGCACTTGGGGAGGGAATTTTGTTCCGAGGTGCGAGTTGTCAGAACAGGAAGGGATTGACAGCCAAGGGTGGCTCAGAGGTTAATTCCGAACACAAAGAACTCAGCTGCCTCCGAGGGAGAGCTGGTGACAGCCGCTGGCTGGGGTCACCACAGACCGAGATGGGTGTCTTCTCCTGGGAACAGTGACATTCCTGCCTGTCTTGTGGATGTGTCTGGTATGCTGTGCCAGCCAGACCGCTCTGCATGGGAGGAAAAACCCAAACACCCTGCCATTAAGCGACTTACAGTGATTTCCAGGCTGGCGTCTCCTCTGGGGTTCCCCTCGGTCCCTGGCACTGGGCAAGTCCACCTTTCTGGGGAAAGGTGTGAAACCCCAGGTTCTCTGCAAGTGCTGTCTCGGGGACCAGGGACCGCACTGGTGACAGTGGCTTTCCTGAACGGTCATACAGGAACACTGGTGGTGGTTTTCTATTGAGGGGAGTGGCTCACACCCTAGACTGCAGAAGGCTGTTGCCTCTTCCCCGAACTCTCCATTTCTGGCACGTCTTGTGTCATCTGGTGCCAAGACCCAGACCACATCGAGGACTGTGATTGTGTCAGCATCTCGGGTTTAAAAAGGGCAAGTGTCCAGGACACAGAGGACCCGATGGCACCCTGACTGGGTGGCAGCCACCAAGTATGGCCTCTCATTTACCGATCCATCCCCCTCTATTCACTAGGTACTCAGGCACTCGTGCTCTGGGCTGCTCCAGGCTTCCAGAGCTGAGAGGCACTGGGCAGGGGTGCCTGGGTAGTGGGCACCCTGGTTTTGCAACCATTGAGGGCGTGGCCAGTTGTTTGACCTCCGTGCGGTAGATTCTGAGAGCGCTTAGCTAGTGACTAGCTCTTGACTGTGGGAGAAAGATGAGGCTGTCTGCTCCCGCTCCGTCTCAGAGGCCCCTTTTAGGGTCACCATGTGCTGGAGTGGACTTGGTGGCAGGGGGTTTCGGTTTCCGCCAGTTTACGAGGCCAGCATGAGGAGCCAGTCCTTCATGGAGCATTACAGGGGAAACAAAACCCAAATCCACTGCCTTCTCGTCGATTGTGACTTAGACTAACCCTCTGGGACAGAGCTGCTTCTTTGAGTTTCAAGACTCCGACAGCTGCACCTTTCTGTCTCGGAGTGATTGGTGGGTTTGAACTACATGAATCAGACAGTCACTTCAGGTTTGTTTTTTCCCCTTCACTAAGGGAAGGGAAGCTCAGAGAGATTAGGTAACTGGCTGGGGCCACACAGCTCAAAAAAGCTACTCTGTGGCCTGTAAACCCATCCATCGGCTCTACCAGAAAACACCAGGCACACCTCAGAGACGTGCTGCGAGGACTAACTGAGAACATGCACACCAGGTTCTTACCATATAACTCAGTGGAGAATAGGTTGACGAGCTAGCTTCAGTGAAGCTAAAGCCTTCTTAGCAGCAGCAGCATAAACTACAGCCATCCCTCTGCAGGGTTCTTTCTCAAGAGGAACCTTGGTGGCACAGTGGTTGTTCATCGGCTGCTAACTGCAAGGTCGAGAGTTCAAAACCACCAGCCAGTCCAAGGGAGAAAGATGGGGCTAACCTACTCCCATAGAATTCCAGTCTTGGAAACTCAGCGGGGGCAGTTCTACCTCATCCTACAATGTCACGGTGAGTGGGCATCGGCATGCTGGCAGCGAGTCTCCAGTTCTCAAGGGCTGCTGTCAAGAAGTCCTGGCATATGGGGGCAGCCCACGCTCAGTTGAGCTTGTTTGTAGTCACTGATTGTGGGCTAGTTTTCCAACCAAGTTGGCTTCCTACATCCCTCCGAAGGAGGCCAATGACTTTCCTTCAAGAATCAAGAGACATTCTTGTGTTTGGTATATTTCAGTCTTGTTTAAGAGCTGAGCATTCTTTATGATGGCCTTACCCATTGCTGTCTTGGGCTCCTGAAAGTCCAGGCATACAACCCAGCAGTCTCCAAAGACATCCTTATGCCTGCCAGGTTGGAAAATGTAGAGAAATGGGAGCCCTAAAACCTTGTTAGTTCTGCTTGCAGACTGTGTGTTCAGAGGAACGGAGACTGCGAGGTGGTCTCCCCTGCCCCTTTTGTGGGGAGGAAATGAATAGTACTTACGGTGCATGCTTCCTGAGGACCGCTCAGTCCCACACTTCAACAGATCTCAGGTGCCTTTGGGCTCTCTGGAAGCATCACTGGACGAGTGAGGATGACGGACGAATGCAGCACTTCTGAGACACCTTCCTCCTGGCACCAGTTGTGGACAAGCACCCAGATGTTGGCCAGTGGTGGTCAAGGACAACAAAATGTAGACGTTCTCTGTGGGCACTCAGTGGGGACTTGTTCCCCCCGGCCTGGCAAGCCCCATCCCTATGGCTTCTGTGGAAGGTTCTGGAAGGCCCAACTTCTGAAGTTTCTGTCTACGGGCTTTTCTGTGGCTAGTGCTCCTGGGAGCCAGGCAATGCAAGGACCCTGGCACTCTCCTTTCCACCTGGGCTCCCCGCACTGTATCTCCATCAAGCTGGAATCCCAGCATCTTCTCCATGTTGTGTCCATTGCTGCTCCCTTTGCTGTTGGGTTCACCCGGACTTCAACCTGTGCCCAAATAGGATAAAAAACGTGCCCAAGTTTGCACCATCTCCATACTATCAGCTCCCAAACTTTTCTGGCTTACTTCCTTTTTCTTGGGGGGGGGGGCGATGGAGGAGACCGAGCACACCCCCCTGCTCCCCCTCTACACAACTCTGCGATGAAACAAACATTTAATTTTATTTTTATTTTGTTTTGTTTTTGTTTTTGAAACAAACATTTGACTGTAGTCCCTGAAACAGGATAAAGTGTAGGCATTCGCTTCTGTGTCCAGTCCTGGATCATCCCAGACCTCTGGGGGGGTGCCCACTTTGGGAAATACTAGTTTAATTTTGGAAAGAGTTTGATGTCATTATACCCCCAAAACCCACCGCCCAGTGGAACTGCCATACAGGGTATCTGTTTCTATGGAAGCCAACTGCACCATCTTTCTCCCAGCGTGTTTGGTGGGTCTAAATCTCCAACTTTGGGTTGGCTTTCTGCTGCGTAACTCTTGGTATCACCAGGGCACCTCGGTCAGGTCACGGGGCCGGGAAATGCGTGGGACACAGCTGAGTCAACAAAACCAGTGAGGACTGGCACGAGGCTGGGCTGCCTTATTTTTTTCTGGTTCTCCAAAGCCCGTGTTTGACAGGGTGCAGTCTCACCGTGGCGGGAGCCTTGGCAGCTGCTCTTGGAGAGAAAGACGAGGCCGTCCGCCTCCTTAAAGACGGACAGCCCTCGCCACCCTCAGGAGCAAACCCTCTGTTCTCTGGGCTTGGACACCCACTGCCATCGAGTCGACAGAGTGGCCCTGCTCCTGAGGGCTTCTGAGCCAGGAGCTCCTTACTGCAGTGGCGGTCCCTGCCTGCCCCCGCCGAGTGGCCGGTGCATTTTTTGGTTCTCGGATAACCACGATGCCACCAAGAATCCTACTCCGGACTTCATAGGAGTTGGAATGGGGTCGATGGACGTGTGCTTGGGTCGGCTTTGTCACACAACCCCCCCTCCTTCTTTTGCTTACTTTAGTGAAAAGAGATTTGCATTTTTCTTCTCTTACTGGTTTTCTCAGATTCCACTATGTGCATGCACATTAATGGTTGTTGAACGAATGAAAGACGATTACAGTTAGTCACACCTGCAGGCTGAGGAAAACACACCCCGAGCACCGACCCAGGACAGACCGGGTGGAAGACATGCAGCAGCTGGCTGGCAGCAGACAGACCAGGGGTTGAAGAAAGAGGGCAAGGGCCAGGCTTCCAGAGATCCTGGAAGAGAAGAGGGTCCTGGGAGGGAACCCGGATGACTGAAACCCAGAGTTGTGTTTAAGACCCAGAAAACATGTACTGGAATGACTTCCCAAACCAAATTCACTGCCATTGCCTCCATTCTGACTCACAGCCACCCTGTGGGTTTCTGAGATGGTCACTTCAGAGGCGCAGAAGCCCCCCTCTTCTCTCTCCCCCAAGGAGCACCTGGTGCTTTGAACTGCTGACTTTGGGGTTACTGAGTTACAGGTAACTCAGTAGTATGCCTGCTCCTTCTGGGATGATTTAGTCCCTCATAATGTTTAAGCTGTTTAAGATGGGGACTTTGAGACGGGTCTTCAGCTAGGGTACCTTCTCTTCGTTGGATAGCCTCAACCCCCACCTCCAGGCCCAGGAAAAGCCAGCCAGGCCTTCAGTGGGCAAAGCTCCAGGAGAGCCTGGCTGCTTAATTTCCAGGATTTGCACGTGATGCTGTTAGGTTCTCTCCTCTCCTGTTCCTCCCGAAGAAATAGACTGTACCGAAAGCCGCTTTGGGATCACGTAGCTTGCTGGTGGCGTTGTTTGAGAAATGCTGTGCGTGATTTTCAGAAAGTTTTTATTTTTGCAGTCTGGCTTGGAGAGGGAAGGCCATCCCACGCACTCACGATGCAGTTCGTCACAGGCGGCTGTTTAGAGACGGCTGCTGTGTCATGGTAAGGGGAGGGTGCTTTCGCCGGAATTCGGCTCTGTGTACTCGACACAGTACTGTGGGGCCCACGTCGAGGCCTTACTCTGCCGCCGCCTGTGACCTCATCCCTGAGCCCCGCTCCCCTCCAGAGAACGCTGATATTCCTCATCTGCCCCAAGATCCAGCTCACTGCCATCGCTTCAATTCTGAGTCACAGGAGCTCAGCCTGTGACTTGGGTTGCTAACCGCAAGGCCAGCAGTTCGGAACCACTCGCCACTCTGTCGGAGTAGAACGAGGCTTTCCACTCCGTCAAGGAGAGCCGTCTCATAACTCCACAGGGACCGTTCCACTCTGTCCTGCAGGCTCACTAGGAGTCCCCCTCCCCACGCCACCCTGGATGGTGACTTTCGTCCTGCACCTGAGTAATTTAAGATACGGGGTAGCTTTGTGACAGGAAAATGCATTTCGTAGAATCTCCTCTCTCTCTTCTCTCTCTCTTGGTCAAAATGGGTTTGTTTTGGTCCATGGACTTTCTACCTTCCTCCAACTGGGCAGCTGCAATGAGCCGGCCCTGGAGGCCCCCGGCTCCACTTGCTTCCTATTGGTGGAGTGTGTGTATGTGTGTGTGTCGTTGGGGTGAGCAAGTCCCCAGGGTTCCCCAAGGACACCTCTGCTGTGAGTCTGCCTGGAAGAGAATCCCTCTTACTGTTTGTTTTTTTTTTGAGTTGAGTTTTGTCGTTGAGAAGACACATCAAAGCAGACACAAGCTTGGCGGTTTCTACAGGGCACTGATAGTGTCGGGTGAGTTGTGCAGGCCTCCTCACCCCCCTTTCCTGGGCTCTGCCTCCCCCGTAAACACAAACCCGCCGTCCCGCAAGGCTCCTGTCTGTCTAATCTGTTAAGTTGCAGCAGTCACTCGGATCCTGGACAGGACGCTCAAGGCAGACTTTTTTTTTTTTTTTTAACTAGTTCAGATAAACTATTGCTGGGTTTTACGATAACTTCATATGGAAATTTTTTTTTATTTCAGTTGGAAAGGTGATCACAGGGTTTCAGGAATTCATCCAGCCCCTGTGACTTCGGGAAGTTGGGAGTGTGTGAGAAGGTGCAGTTCTGTTCCACACCTTCCCTCTTTTGAGCTGGGTCCTCCAGTGAAATCTCTGATCAGAATTTTCAGTGATGGTAGCAGGTCCTATCGAGTTCTTCTGGCCTCCTCTTCTGTTCTCCAAACGAAGGAGTGGTGGTTTCTTGACTGTTGCATAAGCTCTAGACCCTACCATGGACAATTTTAGTTTAAATAGCTCAGCTCTGCAAAATGGATCATTTTGTGTGTGTGTGTGAGGAGTGACATCTTAAACTTCATCAAGAACTCTTCCAGGCTGTTGTCTTGAGTCACTGAGTCGATCGCAACTCATAAAATCGAATTACAGAGCCTCGTTTACCCATGGTTTCTTATTTCCTGGATGTGCTGTGTCGAGCAGGTTCTTGTTCGAGGCATGCCATCTGGTCCTGGAAGCCCGAGAGACTTTTGAAATGGCGTGGTGAAAATAGGAATTGAACAATATTAAAACAAAACATATGCTTCCACTCTTGAGTGAATACATATGCATAGACACATACACACACATACAGAGAGAGAGAAAGCGATTGGAAGGCGGGTTGTCAATAAAAAGAACGTCACCGCGTTGGCACAGCAGATACCTGAGGAGTCATGTTCTGGCTGATAGTCCCATTGATACAGGGCTAGCTCACGCTTGCTGCTGGATCGTCCGCAGGCCTGTTGGCTGCATACTCCTATTCCAGGCTACCCGGAAAGACCTGGAACACCTATAACCTAACTCACTGTTGTTGGTGACCCTCGTGGACAGGGTAGAACTCCTGTGCGCTTCTGAGACGAATTCTTTGTGGGGCAGTCCTGTCTCTCTCCCGAAGTTTCAAACGGTGGGCTTTGCTGTTTGCAGCCTGACGTGTAACCATCATGCCGCCAGGGCTCCCTGGAGGGACTGGAAATGGTGGTACTTGGGAACGAGCTTCCTTCCCTTGGGCCTCATAATGAAAGGTCAGCAGCCATCCCTGTTACAAGGCTTCCTCGGGGGCGATATAAAGGGGCCGTACAAGATGTCAGCCTAGTCTTCTTCTCCCTTAACACAGGCACCCAGGGAAATGGACCCCGCCTCATGATTTGCATGCCTAGCAAAATACGCAAAGTAGAAAGGGAAGTAAGTGCCTCGTCATTGGTAAGTAAGTGCCTGTGCCCTCTAACCTGAGAGAGGCAGCCATGACGCAGGACCTGCGAGAGTTCGTGTTTCTGCCCCTATGACCAACGGGACAGACAAGTGAGGAGGGAGCGAGGCGGTTACCCTTGCCAGGATTACCTTGGAAACCGAAAAATAAAAAATAAATTGAGAGGGCTTTCCTTGGCACGGATGGAGATTTCACAATCTGTTTCAGCTGGACGAACTGAAGTCACTCTCTTTTCTTGCTGTCTCCCGAGAGGCATGGGGAGGGCCCGGAGGTCCACGCTCCTCTGCTCTTGTGGCATCTGACGTTCAGGGAGAAATGACTGCTGTCCCGGTTCTGGTCACGGTGTTGCTTTATTTAGGGACACTTGGATTTCCAGTTCCATCTACTCCTCTGGCAGTGTTCGCTCCCCTTAACACCCAGGCTTCCGTTTCAGCTTCTGCTCACGGCATATGCCTCTTTCCTCCCTCCTCCTGGAATACTAGCCATTTGTTCCTCGAACAAATGCAAATATCATTTGCCGTGTGATCCTGTAATCTCTCTACTGATGTGTTAGTCTGGATAGACTAGAGAAACAAACTCATAGACATGCTTATGTATATAAGAAAGAGGTTTATATATAAGAACAACTGAATATTGAGAAAATGTCCCAGTCCATTCCAGATCAAGTCCATAAGTCCACTATTAGCCCATATGCTCCATACCAATCTGTAAAGTTCTTTTTAGACTCATGAAATGCATACAATGAAGCCAGATGCAGGAGGATCACCGGCCAGTGGGTTGGAAGTCTTGTGGATCCAGGGGCGTTATAAGCACCTCAGCGCTGGCAGGGGTCTCTATGTGGCTTCTCCACTTCAGAGGTCTGGTTGCGTCAGGGTAGGTCCCTGTGGCTTCTCCAGCTCAGGGCATTGAGCCATGTGTCTTGTCAGTAGAGCGTCTCTCAGGGAGTGAGCAGAGAGTGAGAATCTGTCTCCTGCCTCCAAGGAGGAAATCCAGGACTTCCCAGAATTTTCAGGAAAAGATCAGGCCCACACAGAGACCTCATTGGAGATGATCCATTTGACAGACTAGATTCCTCTGAAGTCCCAAATTGACACCACAACTGGGTATATACTCTAAGGAAGGGGAAAAAACACAACATGAAGAAACATGCACACCTGCGCTTATTGCAGGAATGTCCATAATAGCAGAAAGATGGGACCAATCCCAAACTCCAAGTATAGAGGAATGGATAAACTGTGGTACATGCATTCAACAAAGCACAATGACGACTTTGTTAAGCACCACAAGTCATGGACAAAACTCGAGAGTATAATGCTTAATGAAGTGAGTCATCGAGCCCACTGCTTTCTCTTCCCTACACCACCCTTTGGGAGTCTCTGGGTCGTATGGAAGTCTTCATTTTGTTTGTATGTATGTATATGTGTGTGTGTGTGTATATATATATATATATATATATATATATGAATGCTTAATCCTGTAAAACTAGTCTTCTGTAATATCTCCTTTGGTGATTGGCTAGTTTCACTCAGCATGAGGATCTCTAGGTCCTTCAGGGCCACAGGGGCTTTTCCTGCTTCGTCCTTGTTTTTCAGTGGTGCATAGTGTTCCATTGTGTGCGTACACCACAGTTTCTTGATCCACGCTCGTACTGAGAGGCACCGAGGTTGTTGCCTTCTTGCTGTTGTGAGCAGTGCTGCACTGAGCATGGTTGTGCTCCTGTTGGTTTGTGTTTGGACCCTTGCTTCTTGGGGACAGAGACTCAGCAGAGGGATGGCCGGGTTCCTCTGGGGTCCCTCCCAAGTTCCCCGGGAACTTTCTCTTCCCATTACTTCAGTTCTTCTTATGGCCATTTCAGATTTCTTTGTATGGACGGACCATATTTTTTTCCTGTGAATTTACTAGTTAATGGGAATGCTTCTCCCCTCCTTTTTTTTGACACCAGCCAGTTAAGCAGATGACTTGAAAAGAAGGTGAAGCAATAAGCTGTCTTTCATTACTGGATACTACAGCTTGGCCAGCATTGAGCCTTTTCAGTTTCACTAGTGCCTGGACGTTGCCCTGTCAGGTAAGGTGAGATGAGATGAAACATGGAATTGTAAGGTGATGTAAATGTTTCCTGAGGGTCAGTTGGTTCGTTTGTGTTTTTCTTCCTTGAACAACTGGCCTCTTTTCCAAGTTTACTTAGGCATTAAATACTGGCATGCTTGGCTCTCTCTCCCAACTTCCAGCCAGTTCCCTAACAGGGAGCTTTGTGGTTGGATATGAAACCACCCTCACTGATAGGCTCTCAGATATAAATACGGCAACAGTGAGTCTTTCCGGATGGTCGCCTTTTCTGAAAAGCCGAAGGTTTCCGCTTTTAGTCAAGCAAGCATCCTCACATTTTTGTTTTATTTTTTAACTGATTCAAACATTTGGTTTTACCTTTCCAAGATGTGTAAAGCACTTCCTCTCCTCAGTGAAAAGAGAACGTTTCAAGTAAAGTCTAATTTTCTTGATGACGCAGCTATTTTTACTACCTGTTATTTAGCTTTTACTCACATAGTCATTTGTCTATATTTAGTACATGGGAATTTTTGTTCTCCTTTAAATAAACCCACGCCAGGCGCCCGATGTCTTTCGAGTTTTTCCGCTTTCAGAGATCCTTGTGCCACTTGCTTCTCTGCTCTGGGCTGTTTGCTCAGGGAACCTTTGAGCAAGCTCTCCTGCAACAGCTTTATCCGCTCACCCCCCTCCCACCTCCCCAGGTTCCTGCTGTATGCCACAGAAAACACAGGATCGAGTGTGTGAACCCTGCAGATACAGTTTCAGTAGTAGAACCATTACGAATTCCATCTTTTGTGGAGCCCTGGAGGCATAGTGGGTACGAGTTGGTGATTTGCTAATCACAAGGTCTGCAGTTCGAAACCACCTATGGGAGGAACGTGAGGCTTTCAACTATCATTAAGAGATAGAGTCTCAACCCCTACCCCCCCCACCAACACACACAGTTACAGTCTCAGAAACCCCCCAGGGCAGTTCTGTCCTGTCTTGTAGGGTGACTGTGAGTCAGAATATCGAGTGTGAGTTTTGAGTCTGCTCTGAATAAGCAGGCTTGCCAAGAACAGGCACTCAGGATCGATAAGGCATTAGGACAGTTTGGGTTTGCTTTTTTTTTTTTTTAAGTCCATTTTTAAAGTGGGAGAAAGACATTTCAATTAAGTTTGTGTCTGAGTACCTGGAGCATACCTTCCACAAGACCCGAGTACCTTTCTTTTGAGTATGTTGTTGTTGTTAGGTCCATGAAGTTAATCCAGCTCCAGTGACCCCAGGCACAACAGGCTGAGCCGTGTCGTGTCCACAGTGGGTGCTCGATCTGAACCCATTCCTGGCAGCCAGTGCGTTCATCCATTTTGTCGGGGATCTTCTACTCTGCCTGGCACGATGCCCTCCTCCAGGGACTAGTTCCTCCTGATAATTTGAGTCTGTAGAAAGAACAGAAATAGGGATTAGAGATGACTTGATGCGGCTGTAGACAGAGCTCGCTCACAGAACTAATATGTGATGGCTGAAGTAGGGAAGTACCAACTCCTATTGAAATTGACCAGAATTTGGGGAGGTATGTGGCTAACTTACCCAATGAACATCTGGTGAGATGAACCCGATTCTGTAGAAGGTTGGCGCTTCTTCTAATGCACTGCCAAGGAGGAGCCGGCCACATGTGCTTCCTCTGTGATTGAAACCAGTGATGTGTGGATTTTTGTCTCACATCTTGGCCAGCAGACCTTCAGTGCTAGTTTGTGGTTTATCGGAGCAGGGTCAGTTCTTCGTGAAGGCTCTGGTTGACGGGCAGTGGCCTTTATTAGTGTGGAGAACTGCTGTCTATTCGGCTCTGTACAGAGGAAGGAAACACTACCCAGCCCCATACCCTCCTCCCGACTGTTAGCCTGTTGGAGCCCGTTGGTACAGCCACAGTGCCAGTCCATCCCCTCGACAGTCTTTCCTCTTTTCACTGACCCTCCCAGTTCCCAAACCTGATGCCCACCTCTGGGGCCTGGTCGCTCCTGATCACATGGCTACAGTATGTGAGTCCAAGCATCGCCTAAGGAACATTCTGGCTGAGCTTCACTGTCTCGTGGTTAAGTGAGCCTCTGTTCCCCGTGTTTGTCCTGCGGGCTGCGCTTGCGCGTGTGTCAGGTTTACAGGGATCAGCTTCCCGGTGTGCTCCTCCTGTTCCCGTAGATCAAAAATCGAAGTAGATGCCCTTTTAAAGTAATGGATAAAACCGTTTCCGCTAAGAATGTCAAAGGCATCTTACAAATCTGAAAATGCTTGGCGAACCCAGACATAGTGGCGTGGCATTTTCTAAGAAGAGTGTGAGGGTCCCTGAGTGGTCCTGATACACCGGTGTGCACAGGCAGGGGACAGGGTCTCCTAGTGAGTGTGCTTCCCAGCATACCCCCTAGGCAGGGAGAGAGAAGGGAGTGTGGCGGGGCAGACACGCACCAGGCGACATCTGGAGCCTTTGGAGGGGAAGGTGCAGACAAACGCTTGCTGGATAAGGGGTGGGGACACTGGCATTTTGAAGGTGCAGGGTTGATTCTTTGAGGCATCCAAAGTGTGATTCCGTTCCAAAATGGTATTTGAAAAGGGTTGACAAAGTCTGGAGCAAATGGATTTAAGCAGACACTTCTTAGAGAGCTGTTGTTGTTTGGTGGAAAATAGCAGCCCCACACGAACTTTGCCCAGCTGTTGACATCCAGGCCCCTTGCTGTCTTTGTTGTGTGTGCCGAGGGCCTTCCAGCTTGGGGCACTTACCTGGCAGCACTGCGTTGGGTAACATACTGCTGTGATCCAGGGAGTTCTCTTGGGAAGTAGACTGCCAGCCCTTTCTTCCTTGTCTGCGCCTGGTTGCTCCAATGAAGCTTGACCACGATGGATGAACCTGGAAATACCAGTGGCACAGTTCCTAGCACGAAGAATGATTTTTGTACATATTTATGTGACTATACGTAGCCATGTAATAGGTTGTGCTTTTAGTATAGTGGTTTTGAGCGCATTATTTTCATTTTTACATTATTAGGTTGTATACCCCGAGCCCTGCTGAGGCAGCGGATTAGGCATGGGGCTGCTCACTGCAAGGTTAGCGGTTCTGAACCTACCAGCTGCTCCAGGGGAGAAAGACGAGGCTTCCTGCTTCTGCCCAGATTCACAGCCCTGGAAACCCCTGCGGGCAGTGTCACCCGTGGTCTGTCCGTTTGTTCTCAGTTGGGCTGACTCGATGGCAGTGAGCGTGAGCCGTGGTTCTTTTAAGGGGTCCTGTGGCCCAGTGGGTTGCGCTCCGGGCTGCTCACTGCAAAGCTGGCAGTTCAAGGGAGAAAGAGGAGCTGTCTGGGCCTGTCCTGTCTAGAGTTGCTGTGGCTTTGGATCAACTCTGTGGTCATTGGTGAGATTCTTGTAAAGTGAAGAAACGGGCGTTCGGTATTTCCCAGGCTCTTCCTAACTTGTGCTGAAAGAGCATGCTAAATCTTAAAAGTACTCTTGGATCAAAGTGGAGGGGGTTTTGACGATCCACCAGAAAGAGACACCTTTGCCGTAACTTCGGGACTCGAGTGCTCAGTTGACTTAGTCATTGAAGGCAGGGACCCAAGAATGTTTCAGAACCCCTGCAGGCGTCCCCAGAGCTCAGTGTTTGAGGAGGCACCCAAACCGGCCGGTCCTTGTTGTGTGTTTATGACCATTGAGTCTATTCTGACTCTATTCTGGGACTATAAAGGAGAGAGCAGAACTGCCCAGTGTTTCTGAGACGGTTGATTCTTTTCAGGGGTAAAAAGCCTGGTCTTTAACCTGGTGTTTACAGTAGTCCCTTAGATTCATCCACCCTAAACCACCGACACTGTGTCTGTGATAAGAGGTGGCCATGAAAAGTCAGCATTTGCACTGACTTCCTCTCGGAACCCTGAGCACTTCAGCAAGGCCTTGTAGCCGTGGCCCTCGGGCCCTGTTTGTGCTTCCAGATCAGGGATTAGATTCTAGCGTGTCCTTGATTTTCATTTGCCCCCTTGCTATCATCTGATCTATCTTGTTTTACTGTTATGAAAAAAATTAAAACTTTTCTATTGTCGGGCTGAGCCCCGGTGGCATAGTGGTTGTGCACGGGACTGCAGCCCACTGGGATGGAGGTTCAATTCCAGCAGCAGATCTACAGGAGCAAAGACAGGGCCTCATGCTCCCACCACCAGAGGGCAGTGATGCCCCCCCAAAAACAAACAAACAAAAACAAAAAAATCTTTTCTATTGTCGGGCTGAGCCCTGGTGGCGTAGTGGCTGTGCGTGGGACTGCGGCCCACTGGGATGGAGGTTCAATTCCAGCAGTGGGCCTGGGCCTCCTACTCCCACCACCGGAGAGCGGTGATGCCCCCCCCCCCCAAAAAAAATCAACTTTTCTATTGTCATTGAGGATTTACGCACCAACTCAACTGTTTTCTGCTAGTGCACCTCTGAGACATTGATGGCACTCTGCTGGCCAGGCAGCCATTGTCTCCTCCCTTTCGGAGTCGTCCCTCCCCCTGAACACAAAAGCCTTGCCCCCTGAGTGTCTGGTGTAGCCCATTTGAGCACAGTGCCCTGGGCAGCAGAGCTGTTGTTGGGTTTTGAGGAAGCCTCCAGGGGTAATTTTGCTATGAGGTTTAAAGACCTCAAGGCAGTCGTTTCAGAGACTCATCCAGCCTCCATGGCTCCATAAAGTCTGGCTTCCTTGAGAATTTAAGATTCTGTTCCATATCGCTCTCCCTGTTGATCAAGATTCTCCTGTACAGCCTTTGCATGGTTGTATGGCCACACATGAGTGTGTGGTGCCAAGAGACTTTGTGTCCAGGCCTGCGTGGACCCAGTGCTGCTTCATCACTTGCTCACCAGGCCCTGGGCTATGTCAGTCAAGCCATCTGGCATCTGTTTCCTGTTCTGTGAAGTGCTCACCTAGCCTAAGGTGTTTGGTCAGCATTAAATGGGGGTAATGTGTTCTCCCTAGTACTTCCCCGCCGTCACTCAAATCTGTTTTCAGCAGCACTGAAACCCGAGTGAAGGCACGGCTCACTTACCGCGCATTGCTTCATTGTACCCGACAGAGATTGTGTCAGGGAGGCCAGCCCCTAACAAATCATCACAGATCCGGTAGACACAATTGTACAGCGATAATAGCTGAAGATGATAGCAAAGTCATAGAAAACATGAGAGATAGAACAGAGCTTGAAATAATGGAGTCAGACACATGTCATGGTAGCATGCTCACCTCAGCCTCCCTTGGTGGTCCACGTGGAGGACGAGTGAGAGAGCTTGATTGCTAACCAAGGCTTTTAAATTCTGGGGGGACATGCAAGCTCCCTAGTTACAGGTAAAGACATATGTCACAGGAAAGCTAATACAGTAATGGGAGAGGGACAATTTGGGGTAAATGAGCTATAGGAAGAGGAGGGATGAAGGGCATACATGTGACAAGATGGGCGGATCTTAGATTTATGATGACAGGGCTAACCTTGATCGCCCTAGAACTGGAGACTTTAGTAGGCTACGCTGTCAGGGGTAGCAAGTCACTGTCCCTCACAGCAGGGATGAGTCCCACCCATTGTGGGAGGAACAAGGGGGTCTGCTTGCTCTGGGTGGCTGGAGTCTTGACAAACCAGGGAGATAATTTGATAATCAGTTACCAAGCTTTGCAAGCAGTTAAGTGTGGCATTTATCTGGGGTAGACGACTCGGGAGAAATCTTTTTATAATCCCACAAGATTGTGTGTGTATGTTTTCAGACAGAAGATTTCTGGTAGCCTTGTCCCCAGTAAGTGTGTCCGTACCATTTTCCCAGCAATGTGCCAGCGTCTCTGTGTCCCATTTTGGGCCTCCACACAAGCTCAAACGTTTTCATAATGCGATTGCACCGTTGATTATAAAACACCCAAACCAACCCGCTGCTGGCCAGTCGATGCCAATGGCCGGCGACCTTGGAGGTCAGCGTCGGACTGTTCCCCAGGGTTTCTGAGGATGTCAGTCTTTACGGGAGCAGACAGCCGTGTCTCTCCCATGGGCGATTGGCGGGTTCGAGGGCTCCCTCCCCATTAGCGGTGGACGCACAGTCTACCACACCATCAGGGCTCCTCCATCGCTTGCAGTCCAGTGCTAGTATCGCTTTGATCTGCACCGGGAGCCCCCAGATGGGCACGACTCGCTTTACTGCAGCATTCCCTTTCCCGTGGTGGTCTGGATACCCACCCCCAGCACCTCTGAAGCCCACCTGTAACGGCCAGCAACCCACGAGCTGTACTGTCAGAAAGCGGGGGGCTCGCCGGGAACACATAGCACAGGCTGGGCACCTGGGACAAGCAGGCCACCAGGTTTGCAGGAAGGAGTGCCAGGCAACCTGCAGAAATCCAGCAGCTCACCTTCTCGTCTTGGTGCTCACCGTGCCCTGGCTGAGCCCAGATGGACGAGCCCAGAGTCCCGAGTGCCTTGACACGCTGAACCCCAGGGCCCAGAGACTCCATCCTCATCGTTGGGGGCGACTTTAGCTCGGCCAGCTGCCATCTGTTCATTCATCCACAGAGAAACAGACCAGGACTCTTTCAGGCCCTGTGAGCAACAGCAGCCGCCGCAGGCCCAGTGCCCGGAGGGGAGGAAACACAAGTGCAGACAGGGCACAAGGCAGCTGGTTCCCCAACTCTGTCTGGTGGGCATGAGGGGCGTGGTGCCCTGAAAAGGCACCTTGACTGATGGCAGGTCAGGAGTCTGCTCCCGCCCCCCTCTTTCAGATAAAGACAAGTCAACTTCCCACGGAAGGGTTCAATTCAGGTATCTCCCCAGGGACTTGTGGGCTTTCAGAACTCAGTGGATTTGTCTTTGCTCCGTTGGGGTTCGTGTTGCCATGGAAACCCCTCAGAGAGATGTCTGAGGATTGATCTTGGCCTCTCTTGCCTTCTCGTCCAAAGTTCAGGCAGGCATTTGGCTGCTCCCGCTAGCCTTCGTCAGCCTTCCCCAGGACCATCCATTCCTCAGAGGTCAGGCTGTTCAGACTCTGGCTAGAAATGTTCTAAGGGATCCCAGCTGCCACCACCCACTATCCCTTCTTCCCATCTCCTGACGCCTCTCTTCAACCCTTCTGTCACCCTGGATTCACCAGCGCCTCCCCCTCTTTCCTGCAAACCCCAGCACCTGCAGATCTCGCCCCTGTCTGGACCCAGCATCAGTACAGGGCCCTGTGTGGGCGGCTCCTCGTACTTAGCACAGTGTTTTCAATGCAGTGTCACTGCGCTCCTTTTCATGGCTGAGTAAGACTCGAAAGCATCGGCCCCCAAAATTATATTGGACTTAAAGAAATTACTCAGTGTTATTTAGGCAATTCAAAACATTTGTCCCACAGACCACCATCCAGGATAAAATGTAGACATTTTCTCCTGTTGACCACCCCCCCTCCCCTGCAGCGCTCCAGCACTGCCCTGGTGGAAACACAGCACCAAAGTGTGGCGAGGCTGCAGCTTGCCTGTATCCCCTCGCCAGTTGGCAGATGTGTGGGCTGGGGCCACCTCTTGGCCATTGTGAACTGTGTGGCAGAGAACAGTCACATGCAAATAGCTGTTTGACGGTCTGACTTCAAGCTTTGGGAAGAGGGAAGGGCTTCAAGAAGGTTTGGGAGAATGGAATGGACAGCTAATGGAATTTCCCCTTGAGCTTTTTGAAATTCCCTTACACACCTTGGAATTGAATGGGTGGGCCCTATGGCAATTTTCTGGTTAAGTTTTTTTTGTGGGGGTGACACCTAGTACAGTCCCATGACGTGACAGTACTCTTTCCACTTCCTCCCTGTGTTGATCACTGGCGTGCGTCCCCCTTTCCTGCCCTTTCCTGCCTGCTGAGCTCTCTCCCTCCCTGGGGACACATGGCCCATTTGGTGCCTGTTCTGGGGAGCACGTTCCTCCCGAGTGGGGCGGTCACCTCACAGGCCTGTCTGCCTTTTGGTTGGAAGTGAAGCTCACAAGTGAGTTCAGCTCAGACCCAAAGGGTCTTACTTAGCTCGAGGTCCCACCAGTCTCGGTAAGCCAGGACACCTGTTTGAGTGTGTGTGTGTGTGTGTGTGTGTGTGTGTGTGTTTGTCTTTTAATGAGTTAGAATTTTGTTCCACTCTATGTTGAATGTTTTCAGGACCCTCTGCCACTTCTTGAAACAAAGGACTTGTCAGCAGGCCCTTGCAACAAGTCGTCACATCTGGGGCTCAGATGTGGCAGAAAACCTGCTCGGTGGAGCCGTGGCGACGCTGTGGCGCCTGTCTGATTGAGCCCACAGCTTTGCCCGCTCTCCCGGGACAGTGTCGAGATCAGGAGCACACTCAGTTGTAGATAGAACATAGATATGACCCTGTGGGCCTTGAGCTGGCAGTGGCTTTGACAACCCTGAAATTTTATGTCTGATCCACAGTATCCAGGACATGCTTGCATTAAAAAAGGCCTATTTAAATGTGGATGTGTGCGCCCGCGTGCGCGCGCGCGCACACACACACACACACACACACACACACACACACTGTTTCCCAGCGAGTTCAGACTGTTTAAATGCAGTGGGGGTTTTGTGGGGTCGAGCGAGGCTCCCTGCCGCCCGGACTCCACTCTCACTCCCGCTGTCCTTCAAGCACAGCAGACGTGGGCCCGTTTCTGCAGCCAGCAGCGTTCCCACAACGCAGGCTTAATATAGAACCTTTGGGGGCGGGAGGTGGTGCGTGTGTGGAAACACTGGGTACTGAGAGAGCTGGGCTCCCCAACACGGCCAGCAGCTTAGAGTTCATGGCTGTTTGTCTTCCCGTCGTTAAAACAAGAAGGACTTTGTAAACTTGCCTGTGTAATGAAGTGTCAGACAGGGTTGGGGCCGGAGAGGGGAAGAGATGGACTTCCCTAGAACAATGCCAGCCCCGTTCCAGGCCTCAGAGGCTAAGTGTGCCAGGACAGATGGGCTGAGTGGCCTTTGGTGAGTGGACATGCTCACAATGTGTGGCCGGATCTGCCAGAAGTGAGGGCAGCATCCCCAGACCCACTCCCGTGGAGTGGACTCTGACTCACGGTGAGCCTGCAGGGCAGGGCAGAGCTGCCCCATCGGCCTCGGGCCTGTGTTCTTGACAGGAGCAGGTCGCCTGCAGGGCTCCTGCCGCCTCTGAGCTAGCATGGGGCACTTGACAACGGCGCCACCAGGGCCCAGAGGAACCTCCAAGGCACATTGCCGAATGGAAGAAGTCAGCCAGATAAAGCCATTTGCGGTGGGACTTGGAGCACGTGACGTTCTGGAAAAGGCAGAACTGCAGGGACTGTGAGCCGAGCAGGAGGTGGGGGAGGGGCGGGCAAGGGAAGCACAGATGACTTCTATTCTAGGTCACGAAACAGGACATGGTGTCAAAACACGGTCAGAACCCACAGGACCGTGGAAGACCAAGAAACAAACCACACAAAACCCACCACCCTCAAGTTGATTCTGACTCAGAGACTGCAAGGCTTTCCCTAAGCAGACAGCCTCTTCTCTCCCCTTGGGGCAGCTGATCGATTCCAGCCGCTGACCACTGCCCCACCAGGGAACACCCCCCACTCTCCCCCACCCCCTGCCATCAACCTGGGCCTCAGTTATGGCCCCTTGTCAGTATCAGGCTTTGTTTGTCCTCTAAGTCTCCACTGGCTCCCCAGTGAGAGGGGACCATGAAACAGAGCCCAGGATCGGAATGGAGGTCAGCCTGGCTGGTCGGCTAGAGACTGGGGAACCCTTGGCCACCCGTCAGACCTGGACTAGAACTCACCCTTGGGCTGAGTTTTCAGACCAACAAAAGATACGGTAAGCCCACAAGAGGACAGTCACCCTTGGGAGGCCCAGACTAGTCAACCCCATGCCACCCACAGGCAGCAGACAAAGATCAGAAGGAAGGAGGAGGGAAGCAGGAGATATGCAGGATGGATGTGGGCTAAGTGGGGGCTGCATTCAGTGAGACAAGCAATGAGGACGAGGGCTAGAGAACTGATGAGCTCTGTAAACGGCCACCCGGTCCCTTCACGCATGCACACAACCGCTCTGCAAAAGAAAGCTTATTCAGAGACAAAGTAGCCTCCCATGAGGCGACTGGGGGTTGTGATCACTGTGACCAGGGTTTCCCCTGGCCTCTGAGAAGGCGCTCCAACCCTTTACACCCACAGGTCAGAATGCCCAAGAGAAGAGAGGAGGGCAGCTTCTCAGGAGATCCCAGGAACTCAGAGTGTGCTGGATCCCACCTTCAAGCCCCAGGGAGACTCCTGCAGATTGCCCTCTGGGCTGCTACCAGTGTCCGTTCTCTGTCCATCAGACCCCCTGTGCTAACACCCATCCACTCACCAACACCTCCTACAGAGGGAGGGCCCAAGGGTGACTTGTCTCAAACCTCCCCATCCCCCCAGTATCCTCAAACGTGACTGGGCATGCGACAAGGTGCAGTCCCTCTGGAAAACTCTGGGAGTTATCTTATGACCCAGCAACACCCCACAATCTGTCCCCTCTCCCCACCCCTCCCAACACCACTAGAGGTTAGACCCAAGAGACTGGGAAACTCAGGACCACACAAACACACGGCACACATGCTCATTGCAACCTTGTGCTCAATCTCCCCAAGACGAGTTGCCCAGCTGCCCGCCAACAGATGTGTGGACACACAAGTAATCCAAGAGGGTATTACTGAGCTGTAAAAATGGAGGGGGCCCTGAGGCGGGCTGCGGTGTGGATGGATCGATCGTGTTCTCAGTGGGAGACACCATATGTGGAAGGGTCCCCTGTGATGGGACTTCATGGGACCAGCTGCCATGGGTGACTAGGGGCTTGGGGAAGTATCTGCTCAAGGAACCACGTGAGCTCGCAATCCCATTTGTCCACAGTCTCTTTGTCCTCCCCTTGGTGTGTTTGTGATTGTCCTATGGGTTTCCTTTGTCAACCAAATAAGCATGTGATTTACCAGTTGGCACAGGCGCCCTGGTGGCGTAGCGGGCATGCCTTGGGCTGCTAACTGCAGGGTCAGCTGATTGAAACCACCAGCTGCGTCTCAGGAGAAAGACGGGGATTCTACTCCCTAGAGAGTTACAGTCTCTGAGACCCGCGGGGTGCCTTCTGCCCTGTCTGACGGGCGCAATGAGTTGAAAGCAACTGGAGGGCAGCGAGTCTGGTTCTGTTTATTATCAGGCCACGCTTTTTTGGTCAAAAACGAACGAGAAGTTAAAAATAGGAGCTGATTGCGCCATTCGGGGGCAGTGAATTCAAAGGTTTGATAAAGTCTGGGGGGTGCCCAGATGCTTCCTAGCTTTGCTGTCCACCACCTTGGCCATGTGGGAGATGTCTTCTCTCATAGCCCCTCGTGACACAAAGTGGCTGCAGCCATTCCAGGGGACAGGTGGACATCCAGTAAAGAAGAAGGTGTTCTTATGCACATCTTTTTTTCACCACAGAATGTTCCCTGGTTGCCCCAAGCAGTGTCCAGCCTGTCCTCACCGTCACTGGCCGGGACTTACCCTGCTTCGTCCACTGGGCTGGTTTTGTGTGTGTGTGTGTGTGTGTGTGTGTGTGTGTGTCTTCCCGGGTCTGGGGCAGGGAGGACCCCCACACAGATCCATCAGTAGCCCTGGGAACACGCCCAGGCAGCTCCCCGCTGCCCTACAAGTTGGCGGCCATCTGGGGTCACTGCAGGGCGGTGGCTGGTAGGTTCATAGAAGGCGCATGTGAAATGGGCCCTGTGACCTTCTCTTCTCCTTCCATCGCTGCCAGTTGCCACGGAGCCATTTTCAAGTGCCAGTGACCCCGTCTGTTCCAGGGTAGGGCTGTGTTCCACATCATCTTCATGGAATGGATCTCCAGACCCTTCTTATGCAGCACCTCTGGCTGGGTTCCAACAGCCAGCCTTCAGCCTTCCGTGGAGTGCAAACTGCTCGTGCCATCCGGGTACCTTTTTACAGTGTGTGCATCTCTCTGCTCTGCCCACCTGGAGTGCCCATCCCTGTCAAGGACCAGTAACTGAGCCCCTCACCCCGCCTCCCTGCAGTGGGTTCTTGTGGGCCCTCCCCCTGCTCTCTGGCCCCTTCTCTGAGCCCCCCACCCCAGGCACAGTGGTCCTCTTCTCCAATCAGAGGGAGGTGGAGTGCAAGGTGCGCAGCCCCGGTGCCAGTGACGGTTCCAGCAGTGGTCTGTGTTGAAGAGACCTTGCCTTCTAACCTCCATAAGTGATGGCTGAGAGCTCATGGACATATCTTTAAAAACAAAATCCTCAACCAAACCTGCCTTTCATGCTGTTAGCTGGAGCATCTGCAGACGGGCAGGGTCATGTGCATAGCCAGTCCTTGGGCCTTGAAGAGCCAGCTGTTCTAGGCTTGCGCAGAGGGAGGCCCATTTGCTTCTCGAGTCTGACCAGCATTCTGTATAACATTGCCTTCCAGTGGTGCAAAGTGGAGAGGGGCCGATGGGTAGGCAAGACGGCATCCATAGGCACTGCCTCAGGGAGACTGCAGGCTCACTTCCAGGCCAGTGCTGTAAAGCGAGGGCTGCAGTGAAGTGAGGTTTGTGGGCTCTGGGTGTCTCGGGGCCTAACAAAGTCATGCGTCCCCTGGACTGAGCCTGTGAAGCCTGTGAGTGTGAAGTGTGAGTACAAGCTCAGGGCCGCCCGGGCCTTCAGTGTGCAAAGAACACAGAGGCTGCAAAGCCAGATGCAGGGAGGTCTGCAGGCGTCTCCATAAGGTTCCAGCAGGGTTCCTAACCCCCTGCCAGACAGGCGTGCCAGGCACATGTGTGCCTCCTGTCTCTCGCATACGCAGCGGTTGTGCTGTACTTGTGCAGTCATCTAAACTGCACTTGTTTCAATTGCCACAGTATGCACATGTGGTGTTGCACCGTAAAGCACTCTGTCGGCTCAGGGGACTGATGCTCACTTCAGAGCCAGCAGTTCAAATCCGCCAGCTGCTCTGAGGGAGAAGGACGAGGTGCATGGCACCGTGGGGTTGCTCCCAGTCGGGATGGCCGTGATGGCAGTGAGTGCATGTGAGTTTTTGAGGACCGTGCTGACCGCCTGTAAAGCTCGCCGTGTGACCGCTGTGCTTACACGCACTGAGGGCAGCATCCTCTCTCAGCTACCTCAGGTCTCTGGGTGTTGTGGTGTCTACTCCCAGATGCAGCGAAAGCAGAGGTAGTGTGAGGGCAGCGTGGTTTTGAATGTGCAGCAGAAGGGTTATTATGAAGCCACACAGAGGCGAAAGCCAGAGACCCTTTGAGGTTTGTCATCCAGGCGTGTGGCACTTGCCATCCACGAAGTTCCTTAAAAACAAAGAAGAAACTCTCCAAGCTGTTACAGTTGTGTTATATGCAGCCTAACAAAGTCCTTCGTCACTGGTCCTTCGTCACCCATGTCAGCCATCTCCTCAGGGGTCTCCCTTGACCTTGTTCTAGTAATCGACGCACCCCTTCCCCCCCCCCTCCACTTATACGACCTATCCAGGGCAAGTGAGTCAGACACCATTCTGTTGTGGTCCAAAGATTTTCATTAGCTAGTTTGTAGAAGGAGATTGCCAGGCCTTTATTCCTAGTCTCAGCCTAGACTCCCCTGAAGCCTGCCCACCAGGGGTGACCCTGCTGGTGTTTGCAATACTGGTGAGTGGCAGAGCTCCCAGAATCATGGCAACCTGTGAGCCCCCGTGGTGGGACACACTAACGACGGTTGGGTGGCAGGGTTACGTGAGGACTACTAAATTCTGATTTGGGAGAAAATATCTGAAGGACAGCAGTTTTGAATTAGGACAGCAGTTCCCAGACCCTCAAACTTGAAGCATTTGTCTCTTACTGCCCTCCCCCTTCCCCTCCCTCCCTTCCCCAGGCTTTTCCTTCAGCACACAGCACGTCTCTCTTCCTCTTTCATGAAGCACGGACTTATAAATATTTCTCCACTTTAAAAATACTGTGTTTCCTACCACGAGTCAAAGTTTAGTCCTCATCTGTCTAATTTTAGTTCGTTGTTTTTATCAACTTAGAAATGCTTCCCTTCACCAGAGAGTAGGAGAAAAGCCCAGGAAGAGATAGGAAGGGCCTTGTTATATTTCGATGCAGCGGAGGGAACATTTCTGGGAGGATTGCTTGTTGTCGCCAAGCAGGTGGTGGAAAAAGAAATTTTGAATCAGGACAGGAGTTTTCAAGAGGATAGAGGTGGGGTATGGACTGCCGCGTGCAATGGTTTTGAAGAGAGAACTAGTGCTAACAGCATGTGGGTCTGCAGAGGCTTAGAGGATGCTGTGGCTGTTTCGAAAGCTCGTATCTGCAGGGTGGACGGATGCAGTGGCTGCAACCAGGGCCTGACACAGCCGTGACAGCGAGGCTGGTGCAGAACTGGGCAGTGTTCGGTTCTCTTGTACACGGGGTCGCTGTGGGTCTTTATTGCCACGGGGTTGTTGCAGGTGAAAGCACATTCTACATGAGAGATTCATCAGAATGTCCCAAACCCAAGCCCACTGCCACTGTCATTGAGTCCCACTCAGAGTCTGGATTGCCTGGAGGTTTCCCTTACAGAAGCCGACTGTCACTTCCTTCTCCCTCGGGCAGCCAGAACTGCCGAGCTTCCAGAGAGCAGCTCCGGTGGCCGACGGAGCCCCAGGACTCTGTACTGAAGTATGAAAACGGCCAATACAACCCAGGTCCATACGTTTACATGTAGGTGGTCATGAGGTATTGGGGTTACACTCTGGGGTGCTGACCACAAGTTACCTGAGCCTCTTAGGGGGCCACAACCACAGCCAGACTCGGTGTCCCCACCGCCTTAGCGTCCCCTCTGCCCCATTTCCAGCGTCAGTCACTGTGGTCAGACCCTAACCACAACCACACTACACAGCACAGGAGGCCTCCGCCAAGAGGACTCTGACCCAAGACAGACGCCTCCTTTATGATTTCATTTTCATTTTCATGATTATTATCTCTCACTATCAGCATCTTTCTAAAGCTAACCTCTGGTTGTCTTGGGGGTTTGGAAACATGGCTTCTGAGAATGATCTCGGCCAATCATGAGTTTCCACGCTTTTCCGTAGCCCGTATCTTGAGCAGTAGAGGTGAACCCCCCACCAGAAAGACAAAGAAAGAAGCGATGGTCGTAACAATGGAGTGTGGTGACTTGAACATGTGGTGTGTTGAGGACGGTCTGAGGTACTGTGTTTGGGGTCCGTGCATGCTGTTGCATGGATTTGTGGTCCGTCTTTTTCTGTTGATGAGCAATCTTCCCTGGTACAGATTTACCTCAGTTTTCCCCCATCAGTAGAGGGGTGTTTGGGCTGGTCCCAGATTTTGGCTATCACGATGAAAGCTGCTCTGAGCATGCTCTAAGATTTTTGTGGCCGCACACTTGTGAAATTATTGTTGTTTAAACAGAGAGGAGCGGGATTTCTGAGCTGTAGGTTGAATTTGAGTTGAACATGACAAGAAACGGTCCAGCTGAAAATGTTATTTTTTTTCTGGAACTGGCCACGTCAGGGAATATTCCCTGGTTCTCATAAACAACAGCAACAACAGCACCCCCACCCCCACCCACCCATTGGTCTTAGATTTCCCATGTAGGAAGCCAGAGGCGTTTATAATCTCTTCCTTTTTAGCTTTCGTGCCTCTTACTTCTTTTGAGTGAACTGAATTGTGAAAACTGAAAATGGGCCTTTCCACGCCCAGGAGTTAAAATAAGATCAGTCGAGCCAGTGAGCTTGCACGTGTGTGTGCGCGCGCGCACGGGAGAGCGCGTGCTCACATGTGTGAGCGTGCGTGCACCCTCCCTAAGGGAAGAGAGGGTGACCCAAAGTGCAGGAAATAACCATCATAAAGGAAATGCCGGCCTGCTTCTGAAGGGCTCATTGCCGGCACCACTGCTCACGTAACTCCTGAAGGACACTGGGAAAGGCGTTTGGGCTCTTTTATGGTCAGCAAGGCCAGAAGCCAGCCGGAATCAAAGCCCACCCTACCCCTGCGGGTGTGTTCTCCCTCCTGCAGTCAGCTGGTCCTCAGCCCGGGCAGCCGCATGGCTCAGTGAGGGGTAGAGCCTGGTGCTGCCTCTGACTCCCAGCCCTCTGCTCAAGCCCCGCTCCGCTGCTCCGTCCCGGGTGCTCGTGCACTGCTGGGGAGCTGCGCAGGGCCCAGTGGAGCTCCGGCTGGGACAAGGAAGGAGAGGACAAGCCCAGGAGTCTCTTATGGACCGTAAAGGTCACAGAACCGGGGGTGAACTGCCCTGCGGGTTTCATTTCCGAGACTGCAGATCTTCACGGGTGCAGGGTGCCTCATTCTCCCTTGGAGAGGCTGGTGGGATCAGACCACTGACCTTGAGGAGAGCGTCTGCCTGTGGAACCCGCAGTGCCACCAGAGGCCCGCCCGGCCTAATCCAAAGCCAGCGTCTGTGGCCATCAAACGTGGGCTCCCAGCACCCTTGTGTGTTAGAACAGAACCGCGCTCCACTCTGGCTGCAGTCCCTGGGGTAGGTGGCCAGGCCCTTTTTCTTCAGAGCCTCTGGGTAGCCTCAAACAGCTGACCCTCTGGTGAGCAGCTGAGACCTCAGCCCAGTGCACCACCCACGTGAAACCGGCTTGGAAGGCTGTGGTGGTTTGCGGACTTCTTAGCGAGGGGTGGGTGGTGGTGGCGGTGGCTCGTTCTGCGTCCAGCCCCCCACCCTCGAGTTGAGTCTGGCTCATCCCAACCTATCGGGCAGGGGGAACTGGGTTTCAAGGCTGTAACTCTCCATGGAAGCAGACGGCTTCCCCTTTCTCCCTTGGAGTGGATGGTGGGCTACAACTGCCAGTCTTTCACTGCCTGGTGCTCAATCCCCCGTGCCACCAAGGTAGCTTCATCCTGCTCGGGAGAGACCACAGGTTAGCCCGCCCGTGTGCTCAGGGTTACCCCAGGGCAGGGGTGCATTGGCGCTCACATTGGCGTGGCCGCCTGGGCAGGGATGACTCAGTTGGGCCATCACTACCTCCGTTCGATAAGTGTCCCGATTTGAACCAGAAAGCTTGGCCCGGGCCCAGCCAACATCTTGCTCTGCTGCAGAGCGGTGCTGTGAAGGACGCTGTGAGGTCACGCGCGCTGTCAGAAGCCTGGGGAAAGGAAGGGACCAGTTAGGCCATCACGAAAAAACAGCCATCATCCAAGAGAGATTTTTTTTCTTTTAAGAAAGATTTTTTTTTTAAATCCATATTTTGCTGTGCTCGTTTGGTAATGCTGGTTATAAATATGATTCCAATCTGTCTTGTGAATGCTACTTTAAAAATAATATAAAAAAACAGCAACCAAAAAACTCTGGGCAGGCAGGCAGGCAGTTTGTGCTTGTAACTTGGCTTTCTTTTTTTCCTTCCCTGCCTTCTGACGCCATTCCATTATCCTAATGGGCTTTTTAAGCTGTCATTTCGGGTCTTGAAAGCTCTCTTTGCTGAGAGCTGGGCATCAGCCGCAGCTCTTTCCAACCCCATCTTAGCTGATGGTTTGTAGCTGCATTGTCTACGAGATAAGAACCCCGACAGTCACACTGCACTTGCTTTGATGTCGGGATACTTAAACGCACACCCCCACACACTTTCCTTCACCTCCAGAAAACATAAATTGACGTGAGAGGAAATCCGTTCTTAGAATTGTGTGTACGTAAATGAGGGCGTCAAGACGGGCCTGCTAATGTTGAAATGGGGCATCTTTGAAATTCTAAACAAGACCCTCTTCACAAGCAGGGTTTTTTTTAAAATATATATATATGAATTATTTGTTATTTTAAGATTGTACTGCCCACTTCTTTTCACGAGTCTCTTGGGAAGGTTAGTGGCCTTAGGACCTCATCCATCTTATTAAAAATCAGATTGTTATTTTCGTCCAGGGAGAGGAGAGCGCAGTCGATGTGAGCCAGGTTAGCAGTTCGAACCCAGCAGCCTCTCTGGAGGACTGGGAGTGGGGCCGTCTGCTCCTGTCAAGAGTTAAAGCATTAGAGAGCACAGGAGCAGTCCTGCCCCGCTGCCACACAGGTTGACTGTGAGCCGGACTCCACCCAACGGCCGTGTTGGTTTTGTTGTATTGTGTTTCCCCTAACTTATTAGAGGTAGGTAAAACTTCCGAGGACTTTGGGATCATGTCACTTTTTAACCTTTTCGTGGGCTGGGAGCTTTCAGTCTTGGACACTCACAGGGGCCGTTCTCCCCCAACGGTAGAGAGAGTCGCAGTGAGTCAGCATTGGCTGCATGGAAAACCAGTCTTTTCATTTCTCTGTGGCAGGGCTGTGATGAGTCAGGGTGGACTCGTGGCCGGGTTCTTGTTGCTACAGGGAGATGTGGATGGAAACAACCAGTTGCCCATCGCAGACTTCTCCTTGTCCTTGCTGGCCAGTGGAGTCGAGTCCGACTTAGCCGCTCTGAGGCCCCCTGAGGTCTTCAAGCCTTTAAATCTTTACAGAAGTGGACTGCCTCATCTTCCCATCTTGGAACTCCTGGTGGATTTGAACTGCTCGTCTCTCCTTGCAGTTAGCAGCAGCTGAGTGGTCTCACCTAGGCAACACCCGGGCCCCTCCAACCTAGGCATTCTGACCCAGTGTCAGACAAGGACACTTTCTTTCTTGTGCCCCAGGCAACAAGCCATCTAAAGTGGAGACGCCGCTGGCTGAGTTGTGGGGGCGAGGTTGTTGCAGAGAGGTGATGCAGAGAGGTTCCTCCTGTTATTCTAGATTTAACATCTGTCGGAAGGTGCCTTGGGAATATGACTCTCATTCTCGTTGGGGAGGAAGAAGGAAACGGGACCAGGCTTTACTCCCTCTCTCCCCAGCCCATCTCCGCTGAACATGGGTCACTGAGAATAGAAGGAGGAACGGGTGTTTGACATCAGGTAGAGTGGGACAGGGACGATGGAAAGTCAGAACCCCAGCCTGAAATGGCAGCATTAAAGACCTGGGTGCTTCAGAGAAGTTATGAGTGCTTTGCCAGGGCGTTTGGGTGCACATCACAATAGAGAGGTGTTCTTTCAGTGCTGCATCCAGTGAGGCCTCCACCAAATGAGAATTCCTGCTCTCTTGGTTCTGAAGGCCACAAGGATGGATAGAGGGCCAGGGTCTAGGGCAGCAGTTCTCAACCTGTGGGTCGAGACCCCTTTGGGGGAGGGGGGTGTCGAATGATCCTGTCACAGGGGTCGCCCGATTCATAACAGTAGCCAAGTGACAGTGTTGGAATAGCAGCAAAAGTAGTTTTATGGTTGGGGGTCACCACCACATGAGGAACTGTATGGAAGGGTGTGGCACGAGGAAGGCTGAGAACCACTGCTCCAGGGGGAGGTTTTTCTGTCTGCTCCGTGGGCTGTGGCTCCTGGGGTCGGTCTCCGTGGCCTTAACTTCCTTTGTCACCTTCCAACGTGCTGTGTCAGCTTCATCCAGGAAAGAGAGATCTTGAAGAGTTTGTGGTCCACCACACAGGGGCAACCTCATTGCCATTAAGTCGGTTCTGACGCACAGCGAGCGGACAGCACAGAGGAGAACTGCCCTGTGCGTGGTTTCCGTGACTCCCATTTTTTACAGGAGCAGAAAGCCTGATTTTATTCTGGAAGAGTGGCTGCTAGGTTTGAACCGCTGACCTTGAGGCTAGCAGCCAAAGAGGGGGGACCACGATGCCACCAGGGCTTCTATGAGTCTCAAAGTAGACCTTCTTTACTAGTGAAGCTAAGCGCTAACATGTGGATTTTAAGATGATGGTGGGATCATAGTTAGTTTCAGTTTTTAAAAGATTGCCTCAGGGCACTGGTTTCAGGGGTTCATCCAGGAAATTGTTTCTGAATATCATTTTTGGACAGTACCTTGTGATTAGATCGAAGTAAAGTTGAACTTTGAATGTTGGCCTTGGTATCCTGTAAGGTTGCTAAACTGAGTCCTACTAGGTTTGGGGGCGGTTTCCTTTTTAATTACAGCTCCGTTGGATTTTCTGCCCACAGGGTCCTGTCATCTGTAAAAGCCGCCTCACCTCCTCTTTTCAAATCTGCTTGCTCTTTCTTTCTTTCCTTTTCTTTCTCGCGCCCTGACTCTTTTGAGGAAAGCTTGCCGCACAGTGCTGAGCTGCCACAGTGGGCGGGGATGGCCCCGCCTCGTTTCTGATCCCAGGGGAGTTCGCTGTGTCTCTCCTCCTCTCCTTCCACCCTTGCATGGCCCCCGGCCTCACCTACTCCTCATCCTCACGTACTCCTGTACGGTGTCCAAAGTGAGCTCGCGGTCATCAAGTTGATCTGATTAGCACTGCCCCTGTATGCGGTTCTCCTGAGACTTTTGGGGTTGGCGGGGAGCGGGCAGATTCATCTCTCTTGGAGCAGCTGGTGGGTTTGAGCTGCTGATCTTACCTCACCCACTGCGGAACCACCACCCTGCCACCCGGGCTCCTGCTCAGTGTCCCTGGGAGAGAGCAGAACTTGAATGGGACTTGTGCGGGCTCACATCCGCCTCGGTGTGGAGTTCGTCAGGAGCTGCCAGCAGAATAGGGCGGCCTTGGCGGCTGGGACAGAGTAGGTTGAGAGGAGGCTGGTGCTGGGACCAAACCAGAGCAGGGCCAGGCGAGGCAGGGTAGAGAGTGACAAGATGACACTGACTTCCTGGGAGTGGCCTGTGAACCCCCTACCCAGCTGGCCTCCCTCAGCTGGCCTCTCCCCTCGGAAGAAAAAGCCGCTGCTAGGATGTGGAAGGAATCTGGGTGGTGCCGCGGCTTAAGCATCGAGCCCACCAGCCATTCCACAGATGAGGCCATCTACTTTCAGAAAGGCTGTCTGTCTCAGAAGCCCCCCCGGGGCCCTTCTTCTCCATCTACTCTTTCTGGTCACTGTGAGTTAGAGTTGACGGCGCCGCTGTGGGTCTGAGTTTGGAATGTGGCGTGGAAGGCAGGCAGCAGGAAAGCGCAGGATCCGAGAGGCCATCCCCACGGACGCCCAGAGCCTGGCTTCAGAGACTCTGGGACCGTGACAGGGCACAGTGCCGGGCAAGGCTGCCCTGGAAGGGAGGTTGTCCAGAGCAAAGCTCTCGGGCAAAGCTGCCAACCAGCACAGCCAAACGAGGCACCACCTGAAGCAGGCAGGGAGACTTTGTAAGTAGGAGAAAGGAAATCACATTTGTTGCATTAGTCAATGAACGTTCATCCAGCGCACATCAGGCTCAAGAATTGTAATACCATCCGCAGAGCAGCGCCGGGGCTGAGCAGCCAAGCCAATCGGCCAAGCTCTCCAGGCATTGTGGTTCAGGCTGGCTCCAGAGCCTGTGTGTCCCGTTCCAAGACTTCCCTGCTTCCCAGTGGAGACCTCTGCTTTCCAAAGGCACGTGGACCGGAGAAGAGGGCAGAGCCAGTGCTGACCCGTCACTCTCCTGTCCTGCTGCTTCTGTTTTCTCTCTGACTGGAGCAGAGGTCACACAGAGTGCCAGCACCCCGAGGTCGGAGGTCGCATCCTGGTTCTGAGGTCCTTTTGTATTCCTGGGGGATCCGGTCCCTCGCGCCCTCTGATCTGACTCCAGCACCTTGCTCGTGACCCGAGCGTCACTGTGCTGCCCCTGTGAGTCACGAGATGGGCAGTCCCTCCTCTGGAGAGCAAATGTGGCTCTGCCCCGGGACCCCCTGCTCCCAGGCTCCCCAAAGCCAACAGCAACAACTAGACAGGATGCTTTCTCCCTGAGGCATATCGACTTTCAGGTTGATGATAAGTCACACCCCAAACCCATCACCATCATACTGACTCTGACTTGAAGCCACCCCTCGAGGAGAGGGGCAGACTGCCACACCTTGTTCCTCGGGAGCAGCTGCTGGGTTTGAACTGCGGGTGGGTTAGCAGTGACGTGCTTAACCAAGGTGCCACCAGGGTTCCCTGCTTGTACCGGTGATAGTGAGATACTATTGTGAAAGGGAAAATCCTTCCTGGGTTTCTTCTCGCTCTGGGCAGTCCCAGCTGTCTCTTGACGACCTGATTCCTTCAGCTACATCTCTCTCCTTTTTAAAAATTCATTTTACCGGGGGCTTGTACAGCTCTTGCCATAACCCATCCATCCATCCACCCACTGTGTCAAGCACATTTGTACGTTTGCTGTCCTCATCATTCTTTCAGCTACCTCTTCTCGGAGGGTGGGCACCCTGGTGGCGCAATGGGGAAGTGCTGGACAGTCGTGTGTGCAGTGAATGAGTAGAGCCCATGGGCACGGCCTGGGTGCTGAGAGGCAGAAAGGTGTTTGAGTGGCCACTGGGGGCTGAGGCACAGCCACCTGTTGCTGCCTCATGTTCCCGGAAGGCCAGCCATGAAGTCTGAATAACTGTCTGCCCTGAGCCTCGGGACTTGGTCTTGGAAGCCACAGGGCACTCCTTCTGGTGGGATGACAACCGTGCGCACAGCCCAGGTTCCATGTGCACTCCAAGACTCGGGGAACCAGGATTTGTCTGAAGACCACCTTCTAAGCAGCCCCAGAGCCTGTAGGTGACCTTGGTCTGGCCGCACCAGGCAGCAGCCGGCTCCCGTGTGGCCTGGCCTGGCTCCGTCAGCACGGAGGAGGGTGTTGAGGAAGGGGCCATGCACAGGGTTCAGCACACAGGCCTGGCTGGCTGGGGTCCAGAGCCCCCCACGCAGCATCCTCGTGCGACCTTGCCGGGTGGCAGCTTTTAAAAAAGTGATTTTTAAATCTCCAAGAAAGGGCAACATCAAAGCACAGGCTGCCAGTTCCTGCCCTTTCCTGATACCCATGAGCCAGCTGCCCACACAATTGGCCATTGTCGTGGCTCTGCCCTGGTCCAGCTGTTAAAACAGACCTCAGACGGGGCCCCGCCGCCTGGCGAGTGCTCAGTGCAGAGCCCAGAGGTCAGGCTTGCCCGTGCTGATTCTGCCTGAGCCCGGCTGAAAAATCGGGCTTCTTTTATTCTACTGCCTGAATTAAAAAAAAAAAAAAAAAAAAAAAGTTTTCTGTGAAGGCTTTACATGATTTTCGTTATTTCCAATATAACATTACAAAGACATTGTTCTCCCTTTGCCAGTCAGTGGAGAGAGATGTCCTTTGTGCATTTGACACTGTCAATCTGAATGGACACAGGCAGTCTCATCTTCCTCCAGCAGAGCAGCTGGTGGGCTTGAACCACTGACCTTTCAGTGAGCAGCTATCACTTCGCCCACTGAACCACCAGGCTTGTTCCCTGGGAGGGTTCCCCACACACTTCCACCTGCATTTCCGAACCCAAGGGTACGCGCCCACATAACCACCATGCTACTGTCATGAGGTGTCCTGCGTTAGCACCAACTCCTCGTGACCTGGTGCCCAAGAGAGAAACATGCTGCCCGGTCCTGGCACCCCCGCCACCGTGCCCAGCCAGCTTCTCAAGCACCTTCTTTATTTCACTGCCCCTTCACTGTACCATGCATGACATCCTTCACCAGGGACTGGTCTCTCCTGACAGCATGTTCAACTCCCACCAAGTCACAGGGCTACTCTGCCCTGTCGGGGCGAGGTGAGGTGGGACTGACCCCGTGCCAGGAAGTGCTCATCACCGCCCTGTCAGTCGATCGGCAAAGAGGCAACTGACCCCGCACACGTCCAGGAGGGAGGAGCAAACATCCCCTCGGCATCAGCCCAGGCCTGGCTCCTGTGAGTTTGAGGCCAGATGTCTCCTGTCTGAACGGCTCTCCCCGCTCTGACTCGAGCCACCCCTCTGCTTCTCTGCCGGATTCCATCGTCTGCTGCACTGGCTGCCCAGAGCCTGCCGGGAACACTCACGATGACGAGGCTTACTGGGGAAGGACTGTTACAAGGCAGTATCAGAAATGACTCTGGAAACAGTTTTTCAGTAGGACAGCTTCGCGGTCGTGCCCGCAGGCTGCCTGCTCTCCGACCCTCAGCCTCTTGCCTTCGACACTTTGGTCCCTTCAGCTTTTTGCCCCTCATGGGCTAGCCTGGCTTTTTCCCTGCTCATGCAAGTGGGACACAGCTCCTTGGTGCCACCAGTAAGTGCTCAGAGGCAACCTACTCCACCGGTCATCCTGAGCCCCAAGGCACTCGGCGCTCTCTCAGGGGGCTGGCAGCAAGTCTAGCCCTGCCACATGCTCAGGGGTACCCCTCTCTTCCAAGAAGCCTCTTGCCAGAAAACACTCTTCTCTCTCCCTCTGGGGGCCTAGAAGCCCAGGGCCATAGCTTTTGCTGGTCTCCTGCTGCCTCTGTTTCCCAGCCTTGTCTCCTGGCTGCATTACAGCTCTCTCTTGGTCTCCTGGGTTAGGAGGTCTCAGCACAGACGTCCTGGTTCGTATGCTCTACTCCTGGCTCTTTCGTGATGGTTGTGATGCCCCCCCCCCCACACACACCTCTAGGATGACTCATTGTGAGATGAAAAATGGGCCAATCCCATAAGGGTGCCACACACCGGTGCATTACTAGCAAGTTCTCCAATGCCCTTAGTAATCCACGAGGAACTTGTTTGCATTGTACCACGCAATCATTTGGTTAAACTACCGTGACCATGGTGAGAAAGGCCACCTAAAAACCAGCCAGTGCCCTGCAGTCAACCCTCTTGAAGATGCCACAGGTGCCGTCTGCTGGGAGCCCACGGCTTGTCCAAGACCTGTGTGGCATCTGGCGGTCTTGGCCCTTCAGGCTCCTTCCAGGGAGAACAGATCCTGAGCCATCGTCTCCCGTGACCTTGACATTTTACAAAAGAACGGGGCGGTTAGTTGGTAGATTGTCCCTTGAGCTAGAGTTGTCTGGCAGCCCCTGCTGGCTAGGCCCAGGCCGTGTTGTTTTGGCAGGAAGGGACACGGAAGCGTTGCTGTTGCCTTCCGAGCACATTGTCACGAGAGAGGGCACCTGTTCTGGTTTCTCGCATTTTCAGGGCTGCTGATGTGTCTTGTGGCCTGATGGGGTTTCCTCTCGGGGAGATTAACACCTCTGAGCCCCTCCCGACGCGTGGCAGCCCTGGGGGACAGAGTAGAAGGCCCCGGTGGTTTCTGAGACGATACCTCTGTACGGGAGCAGGAAGCCTCGTCTTCTCCCGAGGAGCAGCTGTTGGTTTTGCACTGCTGACCTTGTGGTTCTAGCCCACCTCATAAGCTGCCTCACCCCTGGGGCTCCTTACGTAGCCATTGTGTACCTGCCGTATATCAATCTCCTACTCCTCGTTAAACTTTGTTTCCCCCTCACTAAGCCTTTGCCCACTCATTTAGCTTCTTCTGATTAGCGTGCTTGCATCTGTTCACCACGATGACTATCAAGTGGTGGTTTTCAAGCTCCGCCATGTCTTCCGTGCACATCAGAGGCTGTCACTATGAGCCAGAGCTTTCCCGCCTCACTCACTCACTCACTCACTCACTCACTCATTCTACAGACAGCTGCAGATGTCTCGCTTGTTTGCTCTGCTACAAGACAGTCCTCTCATTTGTTTTGCTGTCCAGGTTCAGCCAAGTGTGGGCTCCTGTGCCCTTCCACCACGTCCATTCTTGGAGAAAGCCCTCACTTCTGGGCACAGCACGGTCTGGGCTCATTGTGACCTTCCCTGACTCCAATCCTGGAGTGGTTTCGAAACCTAGTTCTGGACTCAAAGTACGGTCCTTGCTCCTGAGCTAGCCGGGATCCTAGGCTTCCTTAATTGGCACAGTGAGGAGGAAACAAAACATATGTATTATGTGGCCTTTCACACAAGGCACAATGTATGGATGCATGCACACCCCCATGTGTCCCCCTACACACAGGCACATGCATGCATGTGTGTATGCATGTACCCCTACGCATAAAGCACATGTATGTGTATGCATCCCTCCACATACACCAGCACCTGTATGTACGTTTCTGTACACACACACAGACACTACAGACATATCCACGTTCACATATACACAGAGGGGTAGCAAAGTTTGTGGGGAATTTTCATCATCATTTTATTTCATTTTTTTTCCACTGGCTTTTTGTGAGTCCCCTTCTCACACACAGACTGTGCACATACATGTGCGTGTGTACCTACAGGCGTGTGTAGTTCTACACCTATGTGTTGACTCTCCATCTGGTTAGTTGTAAAAACCACCATCTCTCATGTGCACAAAAGTGAGGGAGGCGCTAGAGTGCAGTCCATGAAGCGTGCCAAAGCACTGTGGAAATGTTTGGAATTTTGTGAGAACGGCATGTCAATTATAGTCTAGCATCATGATTGACTTTCTACCCCCCTGGTTGCAGAGCCCTTTGCCAGCTTTAAGGAGCCTGGTTTCCATTGTCTTCAGTCTGTTTATTTCCTTGATCAGGCCCCTGTGTGTAACCAGTCCTCCCGCGCCTGCGTGCCACTCACTTGACCTAGACACTCACTTTCTTGGGTGGGGTGCCTGCGATGGAACTCATGGTCCCTTTAGGGCAAGTGGTTCTCAATCTGTGGGTCTCGACCCCTTTGGGGGGGTCAGACAACCCTTTCACAGAGGTGGCCCAATTCATAACAATAGTAAATTAAAGTGATGAAGTAGCAATGAAAATCATTTTATGGGGGGGGGGTCACCCCAACACGATATACACAAGGGTTGCGGCATGAGTAAGGCTGAGAACCGCTGCTCTCGGGTCTGCCTGTTCAGTCTGTTATGTGTGCCATAGCCTAAGCCTAAGTCACTGCCATCAAGGCAGCACTGACTCAGCGTGACTGTGGAGGACAGAAGTAGGACTGCCCCATGGGTTTCTGGGACTAAATCTGTACAGGACTAGACAGCCCCGTCTTTATTCCAAGGAGCCACCGGTGGGTCCCAATGTTTAGCAGCTCAGCTCAGAGTCCACGCTGCCCCCAGGGCCTTGTTATCCACGCTGCTCCTGCTGCTGCTGCTGGTGGTGGTGGGTGCTGTCATCGCACCCCTCTGACCCATAGGAAACCCTATCCCGTCCTGTGCCAGCCTCACCATTGTTCTTAAACGTGAGTCTGCTGAGGTCGCCCCTGGGCCGACATTTTCCCAAGCACGCTGTCCTTTCTGAGACACTGGTTGCTCCAGTGCGTGAGATGAAGTCTCGCCATCCTTGCGTCTAAGGAACATTCTGGTTGTTGTCCGTAGGCAGGTTTTAATGGCTCCGTTTTCACAGTCAGTTTCACGCGGACACTGTACCTCCATTTGTTGGCCACAGAGGAGTTACGTCAACTGCAGAAGGGGATCGGGTGACAAAGGACCAGACTTGTGTTTCACAGTCAGTGCAGGTAACAAGTGCAGGATTGCTTTTTTCTGGCCAACAAAGAAGCAGTTGAGATTTGGACAGCGAGTAGTCACTGGGCGTTGACAGAAATGTCGTTCTGGTGTCATGCGTGCTCCCCCAAAGGAGCCCCAGGGTCACGGTGGATTACGAGTTGGCCTGCTAGCTGCAAGGTCAGCAGTTCAAGCCCCCCAGCCATCCTAGAGGTGAAAGACGAGGCTGACTGCCCCTGTAAAGATTTACAGGCTGGGATACCCGAGGGCAGGTCTCGTCTGCCCTGTAGGGTCATTTATGAGTCACAGTTGAGCAAGTGTGGACATGGCGGTTACAGGTACAACTTCAAAAAGAGTATTGATGATTGATCAATGTGCTTTCAGGTCTACCTGACAATTGCTGATTCTTTGGGAGTGGAGGGGGTTGCTCCCAACCCCCCTCTCAGGGCCATTCCTCAAAAATCGCAGGAGCAGAAACCAAAGCAAACCTCTTGCCTGGGCGTCTTGAGCAGACTCAGCCTGTTGCTGTGAGGCAGAGCGTGCCTCAGGTCTTACTCAGGGAAGGGGGCCTCAGGAGGTGGGGCAGGGAGCAGGAACAGCATGTGCCCTCACCTGAGAGCCACGTTGATTCTGGAGGGAGAGAGGCTTAGCAGCCCTCGGGGAAAGGTTGTAGGCGAAACAACAGATGTTAGCCCCAAACAGATCTCTCCGTGCTCAGCATACTTTGCAGTTTTAGGACACGGGGTTCCAGGCCTGTGAGTACCCCGGAACCAGCCACCCACCAACGCTTTCCACTCAGGACTCTCCCCAGCCCATCACTTTCTCGGGGAGCCTTCCCTAGTCTCAGCTGTTTGGTGCGGGGGTGGGGGTGGAGGGGAAATAGGCTGTGGGGAAGGAGCCTGCTGTGGGTGCCATGGGGACAGCGAAGGGGGAACAGTGTCCAAAATCCTACTCGCGTTTTTTTTTTTTAATGTGATACTTTTATTTTATTTATTTATTTTTTTTTTTGTGGGCATCACTGCCTCTGGTGGTTGTGGGTGCTACCTAGTGCTGCTCCTGAGAGCCACCGCTGGATATGAACTGCCAAGCCCACAGGCCACAGTTCAACCACTTACGCCACCGAGGCTCAGCCCCCTACTCACTTTTTCTGGTGGTCGTGGGCGCTACACCCAGTGCTGCTCCTGAGAGCTGCCGCTGGATTTGAACCGCCACGCCCATGGGCCGCAGTCCTGCACTCAACCACTTACGCCACCGGGGCTCAGCCCCCTACTCACTTTTTAAGGCGTGTGTGGGGGTGGCCAGCCAGCTCCCTGGTGACACATGGGAACTGTTACTTCAAAAACTATCACTGTAGGTCTTGGTGTCATTGTTCTTAATACGAGTCAGCACACCTCTGAGGACCAGACTCCAAACAACCAAGCCCACTGCCCTCAAGTCGGTGTCAGCTCAGAGGAACCCTGCAGGACAGAGAGGACTGCCCCTGCAGGTCCCCTGGGAGCAGAAGGTTCTGCTTTCACACTGGTTAGAAAGGAAGGTTCTCTAATAATAATTCTTATCGCGGGCTCATGAGGGGGAGGGGAAAGATGAGGAGCTATTACCATGGATTCAAGTCGAAAGAAAATGTTTTGAGAATGACGATGGCAGCAAATGTACAAATGTGCTTGGCAAACAATGGATGGATGTATGAATTGTGATAAGAGTTGTATGAGCCCCAATAGATTGACTTTTTTAAAAAAGAAAGAAAGGAAGGTTCTCTGTTGAGCCTTTATGAAAAACCGAAGACTTCCTTTTCAAAAACTTTGTATTGTGGCTTGGGTTAAAGTTCGCGGAACAGATTGATTTCCCACCCAGCAGCTCACAATTTGTCTCATGACCTTGGTTGTATTCCCACAAGGTGACAGCTCTCTCCCACCTCCTCCCTGGGCATCCGTGTCCAGCTGCCCTTTTCTGACCTAGGCTTGTCGTGGGAGTTGACTAAGAGTTGCAACTGGGGTGAGTTCTTTCTCAGATTCCCAGGTGACTCGGGGCCCTGGCCTCAGGAGCTCCACCTGTCTCTTGTCAGACCCCAAAGTCTAGTCTAATGATTTTGAGTTTGGGTCTACGTTTTTTCTCCCACTCTGCCCTGAGTCTTCTCTTGTGATCACTCTCAGAGTTGTCTCCTAGCTGTTACCTGGAGGGAAATGTTTACAGGATGGTAGCTGTTTACAAGAGTGGAACGCTTCAGCTTTCTCCCATGGACCAGCTGGTGGTTTTGAACTGCTGGCCTTTTGGGCTTGCAGCCCAACCACTATGCCACCAGGCCAACTTGAAGAGGGAGATAATTCATTTCATGTAGGGTAAAGGGCTGGGCACTCCCCTGCTGACCAACAGGCCAGCACTTGGAACCTGCTGCTGCCTGAATGGGAAAGACACAACTGAGTGCACCTTTAACGATAGACCGCCATGGAAGTCTATGGAGAGGATTGCCAGGAGCCAGCAATGGGTCTGGGGTTGCTTTACACACTTTAGGAGCCCTGGTGGCACAGTGGGTACATGTTGGGCTACGATCTGCAAGGCCAGCAGTTCGCAACTACCAAGCTGCTCCTCGAGAGAAAAACCAGGCTATTGCTGTAAAGTGGTACTGTGCCAGGAGCTCACAGGGGCAGTTCCTGTATGGCAGGGCCGCTGTACATTGGCATCAACTCAGTGCAGCCGGTTTGGTTTTTTTGGCTTTACACACAGTTCACGCCTTTGAAAATAGCTGCCTCCCTGCTCCCTTATAATTAACTTTCTTTGGGAAGACTATAAGTGATTGCTGGTTTCTCAGATCGTCAGTGTTTAAAGTGCGTGCACACTCCCCACTAGCAGATTTTCTTGGCTGATACAATTTTTATCCCCCTTTCCAAAGCCGACACGAGAGTTGCACTTGCGTTTTCATGATAGATGGATGACCGGAACAGAAGAGCAGAGGTTCTCAATCTGTGGATCTCGACTCCTTTGGGGGTTGAGTGACCCGTTCACAGGGGTCACCTGATTCATAACAGTAGCAAAATGACAGTGATAAAGTAGCAACAAAAATAATTTGATGGTTGGGGGGTCACCACCACATGGGGAACTTTGTACAAGGGTCGCAGCCTTGGGAAGGTTGAGAACCGCTGCCCTAGAGGCAGACCGTGTAGGCCCTGCAGCTGGCCAGTTTAGTCATGTGACCTGGACAGGTGCTCTAAGCTCAGCCCAGGGGCAGCATCAGTAACACAGGTTGCCAGCTTAGAAGGATTTCGACAGCTAGTTAGTATCCACATTTTCCTCCCTCTCAAGGTAGAGTAAGCGTCTCGGAGACAGCATTTTTCTTCAATGAAGACAGCCTCATTTAAAAGACAGAAAAGACAAAACTCCAATTTCTTACTTGATTCCTGCCGAGGCTGTAAATGTGTATGAGAGCAAGCAGCTTCATCTTTCTCCTGAGGACTGACTGGTGGTTTTGAACCACAGACTTCATAGTTACCCAACAGCATCACCAGGAGACTCCTTATTCTTACCTGGGTATTCATTTTTTTCCCCCTTAGGAGCCACTTTATGTTTATCCCTCTTTATGAGATACCCTCAAAGACCCTGAAAGGGGAGCTGCTTCAGCTCAGGACGTGGCCCAGAGAGGTACTCAAGCCCTTCAACGAAGAAGAGCCTATTAGTTCACAGTGATTTATGTTAATGAGCATTTATTGTCGGCTTGTGCAGACCAAAGCAGTCTCCGTTTGAAAAGAATTTGCCATCAGCAGCAAGCCAGGAAGAAGCCCTGACCCCACAATGGGTTAAATATCAGGAAGCAAAGTCACTTTGTCCAAAATAATCCTCCGTTGGTCAGGAGCAGACCCAAGCAAAACATGTCCCAACTATGACGTCCTAGAAAAAAAACACATGTCTGACCGGTACAGTCACTTTCTGCCCTGGAAAGGCCATTGTGTGGCATGGTTGGTCCACAGGTGGCAGGAGGTGACCTTTCCTTTCAGCACCACTCGGTTCCACTTTCCAGTTTCTCCTGGGCATCATATTGTGCACGAAGCACTGTATGTCTGTCCCCACTCTTCCAGGTAATTAATCTTTACCGAGCCTGGTCATGAGGAAGTGTGGTTCAGCCAACAAGTAACACGGGTCCTTTGGGAACTTGGCTAAGATTAAATTCTCTCTGCACCTTGTCAGCCAGCACTGAAGTCATGGTGTGAAGGACAGAGTCCTCAGAAAGAAGTAAACAGGCAGCATCTTCCACGAATCCCCATTACATTGAAACCTGGTCCGATAATCATGGGGGCGGGGGGGGGGGGGGCCCAGGGGACTGACATAGATTTCCTTTTATTAATGAATTGAGGTAAATGAAAGCAAGAAGAATCTTTTCGTTCAAACTCAGAAAGCATCATGAGTTCCCCGTTGGGCTGCTAACCACCAGGTCAACAGTTCAAATCCACCAGCTGCTCTGCAGGAGTCAGAAGAGGCTTTCTGCTCCCATGAAGGTTTATAACCTCGGCACCCACTGGGGCAGGTCTGCTCTCCCTCATAGGGTTGCTATAGAGTCAGAGTCGACTCAATGGAAACGGGAACGAGAATATGCTCCCCTTTGACCTCCTGTCGTTTCTGACTCATATCCACCTGCTAGGGCAGAGTTGAACAGGCCCGGAGGGTTCTAGAGCCTGCAAATCTTTGCAGCAGCTGAGACGATTTTTGTCTTTCTCCCAAGTGGTGACGGGTAGGCTCAAACCACTGGCCTCTGAGTTCGAAGCCCAACCCACCATCACGCACGGTGCCAGCAGCTAGCTCTTTTTCTAGAGCCAGCAGGGACTTCAAAGTCGGTGACGATGGCATCTGCTCGTGCTCTAGCTGCGATTCCAGGGCTCGCCAGACTCTTCCCACCCGGCTCTTCTTGAGTTCGGCAGCAAATCTGACAGTGTAGATGGGTCCAGCCTGTGGGAAGGAAAAAGCCGGGTGGAAAGGCAGACGGGGCCTGCTGCTCACCGAGCGAGAACGAGCCCCTGGCTGAGTTGGCTTCCTGAGGACCCGCTGTGAGGAGTGCTGGTGGCTGCGTGCTTAGGTGTCAGCCGTCTGCTCCCCTCAAAATTTACAGGCTCAGAACTGCCCTTTCGAGCCCTTATGAAGCAGAACGGACTCCATGGCAGGAGGCTGGGTTCTTTGTTTCCGGTTCTGCTTTTCCCTGGGAACTCTGACGCTGGTGGAGGCTTTCATGCCCCAGTATGATTTTACTCTTTGCACTTTGGTTTTGTGCCTTATCTTGGATGGGCGTTCCCCTCCCGTGCTTTGGGTGGAAAATTACCACCCACTTGGGACTGAACATGGAGATGTATCTGTCTCTCCTGGAGGCACAGCAATTTCACCTGTCTCATTGGAAAATCCAGTGAGGTCATGGAAACGAAAGCCCTCCACATTAAGGACAGTGCAATCTGCAGGGAGAGTGACTCGTGTTCATGCTTTGTTTAACCTGGAATCGGTACCTTCCACCGGGGAAAAGCCTTAGATGTGTATGTGTGATTGGACACCATTTTAATGAGCAGCTCCTTTGTCAACAGCAGAGCAGGCAGGACACAAAGCAACAATGCTCAGAGCAAAAAGACATTTCTACTTTCTTCCTGTGTGAGGCTTCTAGATAAAGGGAACATGAAAAGAAAGAGAAAACACACACACACACACACACACACACACACACTCTAAGCTCCAAGTGCATTGCCATCAAGTCAATTCCTACTCACAGCGACCCTACAGGACAAGGCAGAACTGTCCCTGCGAGTTCCTGGAGCTAAAAGGAACAGAAAGTCAAATCTTTCTCCCTCAGAGCAGCTCGTGGTTTCAAAATGGCGACCGGGGCGCAATACATTAACTGCGACTTAACGTGAGCTGTAATTATATAGCTTAATGTGCTAGAGGTTTTTTTTAAAAGAACATTTTGCAATTCAGGACCCCCGAGCTATTATTCTTTTTTCTTTTTGGGGGGGATCATCACTGCCCTGGTGGGAGTAGGAGGCCCAGCTTTGCTCCTGGAGAGCTGCTGCTGGATTTGAACTGTCAGCCCAGTGGGCCACAGTGGGCCACAGTCCCGCACACAACCACTACACCACCGGGGCTCAAAGAGCTATTATTCTTTCATCTTGAAGGGAAAAAAAAAAAGCCAGACTATCTAGTGCAGTGGTTCTCAACCTCCCCAAGGTGGGAGTCGAAGGACCCTTTCACAGGGTGCACTGGATTCATAACAGTAGCAAAATTACAGAAATGAAGTAGAGGCAAACATAATTTGATGATTGGGAGTCACCACAACATGAGGATCTGTATTAAAGGGGTCGTGGCAATAGGAAGGTTGAGAACCACTGATCTCATGGGTTGTGGAATGCCTCCTTCACAAACCAAAATTTTAGATCCTACGAGAGGCGCCCTCGGGTTTATGTGTCTGAAAAGGCACATTAATCTCTGTTGTTCCTTTTAGTAAAAAGGCAGCTTTTCATTTTCTGGTCGGGATTCCTGAGCTAAAAAGCAGCCTTTAAGTGTAATTGGAACACTTCAAAAGACAAGTATCAGGAAATTAGTAGAACACTTCAGAGACAAGTATCGGAAAATTAGTAGAACATTTAAAAAGACAAGTATTAGAAAACTAGTGGAATACTTAACAAGACAAGGAGACTCTATCAGGACTATAAGTGTGAACATGTATGAGGCATCTGGGAAACAGCACCCCAAAATACATCGGAAAGAGGTGAGCATAGTGGACCTGAAGGTGGTGTTGGTATGGTGATGTGGGGCCAGATAATGAGAGCATCTCTCTGGCCTATTAGAGTGCTTGCTTTGTTCTGTGAGAATTAATTTGTGACAGTACCTACGACATAGAACTTGTTAGATACACTCAGCGGGGGGTCCACTCCTATCTCCCCTACATACAGCAGAAGGAAGAAGACTGCCTGGGTCTTCCGTTTGAGGCCTTTGTTACAGCCCTGGGTGGATCCATCCACTGACTACAAAGCATGATGTCCTTCTCCAGGGAGGGGTCTTTCTGTGATTACACTGTGGTCTCATCACGCATCTCTCTTCTTAGCTAAGGGTGGTCAAGGAAACTCTTTGCTGGTACCTGGGAGAAATGAAGATTCAGACCCCGGGCATGGAGAGAAGACGATAGCTTCAGCAGGTAGCTCCGATAGGGCTTGCTGTGAAGGGAGAGGAAGAGAAAAGCAAAGCCCCACGCTGGTGCCCTAATCCATGCACGCGTGGAGGGAGGGTGATTGTGGCGAGGAACGTTATCAGGGAGCTGCTTTGGTAAACCAGAGAATCATGGCCCAGCCTTGACCCTCCCAGACCCCCAAGGACAGAGGACATCTGCGTCGTAGGGTTTCCAAAGGAGTCCTCTTCATGGAAGCAGGCCACCAGATAGATGTTTCTCCCACGTCGTCTCTGGGGGAGTTCTCACTTCCAGCCCTTCGGTTGGCAGCCAGCATTTAACTGGTACACGACTAGGGCTCCCTGAGCACCCACTGTCTGCACCCAAAGGAGGCTCGATGAAAAGCTGCTCAGCTGGAGGTGTTGGGAAATCTTGTGTTGGGCCCGGTTTCAGTCACTCGGGGTTGTGTCGCCTATGAATGCCATTCATCCCAGGGTGGTAAAGAGGGCATTACAATGAAATGTGAATGAGAATGTTCTCAGGGTCACACCAGGGAGACATTGGGGCTAAAGGGGTTGAGAAGCTGTGGCTCTGTGCCACGGTCTGGCTTCCAGAAGAGGGTAATATGGGCCCTCAGGGAATTTAAGGTGCGAATCTAAGGGGAACAAGAAGGCAGCTCCCCAGAGACTTGCACAAAAACCTCCTTGCCGCCAAGTCCATTCTAAATCACAGCCACCCTGCGGGACAGAGAAGATCTGCCCCTGTGGGTTTCTGAGACCTTCGATCTTTACAGGAGGAGAAAGCGTCCTCTTTGTCCCGTGGGGTGGCCTATCCATTCGAACCGCTGATTGTGCAGTTAGCTGCCTAACTACTGACTACACCGCCACCCGGGCTCCTTGCCCAAGATAGGGACAGGTTTACCTGGAGGCACCAATCCTGGACCGCGCCTCAGAAATTTTGACTGGTATTCCCACCCCAGAACTTTCCCAGATGGGCCTGGGGACCAGCTGTTGCCCCCCGCGTTCATCTCGGGGCCGGGCGCACTGAGCACAGTGATCAGTGATGGCCTCCTGTGATGAGTGAGTGGGCAGAGTGGCGTGAACGGGGGTGAGCTGCCACCACAGCAGTGGCATGCCTCTGTGGGCTGGCTGGTGAGACTCCCACTGCCCGTTGGTGGGAGGCAGGGGAAACCTGGCAGCAGTAGGCAGGGAAGCTTGGCAGCTGTGACCCAGGTTAAATTTTACCTCCTTCCTGAGTTTGCCTGGGGCTCAGGCACCCACAGAAAGGCAAGCCAATTTGTCATCCCTTTCCTGAAACACCTGGTGGCTGGGCGGAATCCACTCTTGCCAAACCCTATTAGTGTGGTGGCAACATGCCTGGGTAAACATTTGGGCCCTGTGGGGTCAGAGAGAACCCCCCCCCCAAGAGGCTAATATGTTCAGCACTGTGTTTTAGTGCACGTGTTGCATGTCATGGGTGTGAAAGATCAGAGTGCAGGTGTTCATTTTATAAGCGGTCAGAAATCGTGCAATAGAGTATGAGTCACTGAGCCTGAAATCTAAGAACCACAGTCTAGAACACGTCTAGGTCAGCTAATGGGGCACTGTTTTTGAAGGCGATGTTCTACAGCATAGATTCCCAAACTTATCTGGCCGACTGCTCCCTTAAAAAAATTACTCGGGCCTCCTACTCCCACCACCAAAAGGCAGTGATGCCCCCCCCCCCAAAAAAAAAACCTGCCTTATCATATAAAGATTTTCTAAAAAAAAAAAAAAATTACTCAGTGCATGCCTTGAGAATATTTTGTACTGGAGGGAAGGGGGGGTAGGAAGGGGGAACCAATTACCAGGATCTACCTATAACCTCCTTCCTGGGAGATGGGCAGCAGCAAAGTAGGTGAAGGGAGAAGTCGGACAGTGTAAGACATGACAAAATTATAATAATTTATAAATTATCAAGCGTTCATGGTGGGGGGGGGGATGAGGAGCAGATACCAAGGGCCCAAGTAGAAAGCAAATGTCTTGAGAATGATCCTAGCAACAAATGTACAGAAGTGATTGACACAATGGATGGATGGGTTTTGGTAAGAGTTGTACAAGCCCCCAATAAAATCCTTTTTTAACAAAAAAAGAAAAGACCTTT
>PVJH01010033.1:56169-76001 GCA_004026705.1 Nesogale talazaci
GTATCTGCTTTTGCAGCAGCAGGCAGTGGGGGAGGTCTTGTTTCGGCACCCCCCAGGGACAGTATTGCCCACTTTGGGAAACACTGTTCCATATCCTAGTTTGGTGAGTAACACCTGGGGTCTTAAAAGCTTATGAGTGGCCATGTAAGATACAATTGATGGTCTCTTCCTGCCCAAAGCAAAGGAGAGTGAAGGAAACCAAAGATAAGGATCAATTAGTCTTAATGACCCACACAGACTCCAGCTGCTTCTAGCCTGAGACCAGAAAACACTACATGGTGCCCAGCAACAGCTACTGATCAGTTCCCATTGCCAGCTGCTCTGACCGGGGACACAGTAGTGGCAGGGTGTGGGAGGAGGGTGGGGGGCTGGCTCAGAGAGTCAGCAGCCCTTACTGTATTGGCAATCTGCTAAGAGAGCCAGATTATGTTTGGACAGGGCTGCAATACAGAGTTGCAAGTATGATGATTCTTGGCGATATCTCACGAAGGTCAAACTTTCTATTTGTTTAATCCTTTAATCTCTTCCAGGCTTCAGAACTCTGGCAATGCTTGAGTGTTTCCTTTCTCAAGGTTGTTTTAGCCTTTTTTTCTTATTTATGTATTTTTCCATCCCCATTCGACCAAATTATCGATTTCTAGGCCTCTGTTTTTAATATTTTTCTCTCACCTGCCACTGCCCTCTCCTTTACCTTGAACTCCCAAGGGGAGTCTTTCTCACTGGCTTTTCATTTTCCCCCAGGTCTCTGAACTGTTGACATTCTCGTTGGCGTTCCTGTAGCTCTATTTCTTCTCCCTTTTTTACCTTTTTAAAAATAAAATAGCTCTATCAAGAAATAATTCACATACCACCAAGTTCATTTATTTAATGTGTTCAGTTCTGACTTTTCGTGTAGCCAGGTCGTATAACCATCAGCACAGACTTCTTCTCAAGCATTTTCATAACCTCAAAAGCAAACCCATAACCATTAGCAGTCACTCCCCACACCCCTGGCAGCCACTAACCTAACTCTCTCTACAGAGTTCCATGCTAGGCACATTTCATGCAAATGGAATCATGTGACCGGTGGCTTTTCATCACTGACTGCGTTAACGTCACATCACATTGCTCTATTTCTGTTTTCAGTACATTTTCCTTTTTAAATATTATTTTTGTCTTGTTCCTTAGTTAATTTAGCCTCAAATTATTAAAATTTTACTCTTTCGTTTCTCTTCTGTCTGGGTTCCACCGTGCTCTACCTTGCGATCAGCACCTCTGTCTTCTCATTGACAAGCCACTTCCCCACGCTCTCGGGGAAAGAATATGGTCTGTGACACCTGTTGTTTCTCCTTCCTTCCGTGCTCCTTCATGTGGGTACTCAGGATTACCACTTGGTGACTAACAATCTGTTAGTGGTTACTCAGTCTCTGAACCTCGTTACTTCCTGTCTGCTTCTGATCATGTCAGGAACCCCAAGAGTGCGGTGGGCTGGTCGGCATTGGGCTGCGAGCTGAAAGGTCAGTGACTGGAGCCCACCAGCTCCTCCTTTGGGTAAAGGTCCCACAGACTGCTCCCAGAGAGATGGCAGGCGGGGGGACTGCATGGACCCCTCCGCCCTGGCCCTCAGGGTCTCTGTGAATGGCATCCACTTGATGGCAGGGGGCTGGGCTTGAGTTTGCATCTGACTCGTAAACTGTTGTGAATGATCTCAGAACTTCTGTTTTCTCCTGTTTTCTGAAACTCTCGGAGAAAATGCCTTTCCTCAGTGCTGAAGGTCCTTTCAGAACCCTGGCTACGCTGGGCTCTTTCTCTTCTTGAATTGTCTGGTCCCTTTTTGTGCCCGGACTCACTGCCCTCCTGCAGCTCTCATGCCGTGTGTGTGTGTGTGTGTGTGTGTGTGTGTGTGTGTGTACACGTACATTCCTTCAAGCCCTCCCTCAGTTTACTCCACGCTTCTGCGGCGAAGTATCGTCTTTTTTTTTTTACTCCTGATTTTATTTTTTCATTTGTTTTAAAAAATGTTATTGGGGGCTCTTGCAACATTCCCTACATCAGTTGTATCCAGAATATTTGGACATGTGGTACCACCATCATTTCCCAAACATTTTTTACTTGAGCCTTTGGTATAAGTTTCTCTTTTTTCCCCTCCCTCTCCCACCTCCCCACCCTTGCGAATCCTTGATCAATTATATATTATTATTATTATTTTGTATCTTACACTGCCCGTTGTCTCCCTTCACCCACATTTCTGTTACTCATCCCCTTCAGGGGTAGGGTGGGGGCTATATATCTAACCTTGTGATGGGCTCCCCCTTCCTCCCCCAATCATTCCCCTACCTAAAGTGACCAGATTTTAAGCGGGGGTGGGGGCGTGTTCTTGATTAAAAATTTGGCCTATATGGAGCAACAAAAGTTTTCATGGGGCTGAGCCCCGGTGGCGTAGTGGTTATGCACGGGACTGTGGCCCACTGGGATGGAGGTTCAATTCCGGCTCCCAGGAGCAAAGGCAGGGCCTCCTACTCCCACCACCTGAGGGCAGTGATGCCTAAAAAAAAAAAAAAAAGTTTTCATGGAACGTAAAAATAGTTTTGTAATATATTTATTTTAATTTTAAAACGTCACAGGACGTTGTTAAATTGTTAAAAAGTGGGACTCAGGAAAGGGATGGAAAAGCTGATACTAGGGGCTCAAGGGAAAAGGCGGATGATTGGAGAACGATAATAGCAGACATGTGAAGGTGCCTGGCACAGTATGTTTATTTATATATTGTTAAAAGCTATGTACGAGCCCCCAATAAAATGATTTAATTAAAAAAAAAAAGTGGGACTCGGGCTGAGCCCCGGTGGCGTAGTGGTTGTGCGCAGGACTGTGGCCCACTGGGATGGAGGTTCAATTCCAGCAGCGGCTCCACAGGAGCAAAGGCTGGGTCTCCTACTCCTACCACCAGAGGGCAGTGATGCCCCCAAGACAAAAAAAAAGTGGGACTCCCATCTGATCACCTTACACCTACCCTCACTACTTCCACTACTGTTCCTGAGGGTTTTTTCTGTCCCGAATTCCATGTGTCCAGAGCTCTTATTGGTACCAATGTGTGTACTCTGGATTTGTAAGGTAGAACTGGTCATGATGGGTTGGCGGGGGCGGGGGGGCATTCAGGAACTAGAGGAAGGGTGTGTGTTTCCTCGGTGCTATGATGCACCTGGCCTTTCACTTCCACTGTCCAAGTCTCAGTTTGTCTCCTCCCCCTGGCAATGCCTGGCTGCTTCAGGCTGCACTCCCTCCACCTTGTCTTTTCCACAACTCATGGCTCACGTGACCTGCCCACTGTCCAGCTTGTCTCTGAACAGAATACAGACGACAGCGTAAAACAAGAGCACGTGGTTGGCGAGTTTGTTTCCTTGTAGCTTGAGAGAACGTGTCCAGAGCAGCGTTTTGCTTTGTGCGTGGGTCCCAGTCTCCTCAGAAGAGCCACTCGGTCCCCTCTTCAAGGCACCCTTCTTCCCGGCCCCTGGCTGCCTCCTGAGCTGAGCCCTGCTGCAGAGGAGCCCTGTCGGCTCAGGGCCCAGTGTTCTGAGGGGGCGCTTTGCCGATAGCGGTTCCTGCTTCTTGGGGGCCTGTCCTTGGGCTGCCAGCTGAGCCCTGGGTGGGCTCGGTGCCAGTTTTGAAAGGCGTCTCAGGGTTCCTCCAGTCTCCATCAGACCAGGCTGGTCTTTTTTCATGATTTTGAACTTACCGAGTTTTCCTCTTTGCTCTCCTTCTGCGGTCCCCGAGCAGAGTGGGAAGATAACAGCATGTCATTCCTGTGCCGTAGGGCTTCAAAACGTTCATGGGGGAAATTCTCATCCCATCTCTCCAGGAGCTTTTGGAAGCTTCCTCGTGAAGTAGTTTGGTCATTATACTGATAGTCTCCGACTAGCCTCCGTGCCGACCCCTGCTTTAAGCACGTCCACGCATTCTCTCATCTGACCCGCCCCACGACGGAGATGATGACGTGGTTGTTTGGGTGGGCAGACTGAAGCCGAGGTCACGGGAGGAGGAAATGTTTCCATCTGCGCTCAGGGTCCTTTCTTGTCTCTTTCTCTAAACACATAGCCTCGATAGGTATTTGATGGTTTGTAAAAAGCAAGGAGATGAATGAATTAGACAGTTCCTGACAGGCTATGAGCGGAGCAGCGAGCTCATAATTGAAAGGTGGGACAATTCTAACCCACCCGCCACTTCCAGGCTGGAAGAAGCGGCAGGGCTTCTGCAACGAACCCGCAGCCTTGGAACCCTCCAGGCAGTTAGTTCTGCTGGGTCTTTTACGGGTCGCTCTGCATTGCAGGGGGCCAACAGCAGGAGGTTTGCTTTGGTAATTGCAGCCTTATCAAATGTTCTCTCCCCAAGAACTCATTTCTGTAGCCTTTGAAGGTCCAAGGCATGGCACGGTTCATTCAAGAGTTTGGGGAGATGAGAGAGATTGGGGCCGTCACCCATGGGCTCGCTCGCCGCAGGTCCCTCGTCAGCAATGCAGCCGCTAGCAGTGTAGCATTGACGGCGACAGGCATAAAGTCAGCAGCCAGGCAATCCACAGGAGACTTACATTGGGCCCCGGTGGCAGGGGATGACCTGAAGAAGGGAGCTTGGTGCAGAAAACAAGTGCCAGCACCCAGGTGTAGAACGTGTAGACGCCCCCAGCTCCAGCTAACGAGGCCTGCCGCCTGCCGCTTGTTCCTTACACCTGAGCGAGCAAAGCTGCCTCGCATTACTGTATTTTTCGGACCATAAGACGCACCTGACCTTAAGACACACCTAGTTTGTAGAGCAGGAAAACAAGAAAAAAATATTCTGAACCGAATCATACCAGGATGCCAAAATGTTCTGGGCTACCACACCTTCGGACCATAAGATGCACCCTCATTCCCCACCCCCCACTTTGGAGGGTTAAAAAGTGAGTCCTTTGGCCAAAAAAATATGGTGGATGGCTTGGGACTTCATTTTTTGAAAGAGAGCGTGGGCTTCCCTGTCAGAGATTGTGATTTATCGTCAAGGGCAGAGTGCAACAAGGATGCCTGGTAATGGGGTTGCTAACAGCCTAGCGGCAGCAGCTTCACAAAAAAGACTGTAACAGTCAGAAAGATCTACAGTATAGGTTCTCAAACATATTTGGCCTCCTGCCTCCTTTTCAGGGGTGAGGGCAATTAGCACCCCCACCCCGACAATGGAAAACTGTGGTACTCTAGTCCATACTCTGGGGTGAAGTGTAGGAACCTACTTCTGCCATTCCCCTAGGTTGTTCCAGTAGTGCCCACCAGGGGGTGGCTCTGGCGGCTTTGGGAACCCCAGGGGACAGTTCTGCTCTCTCCTGCAGGCCGCCTCTCCGTGGGAATTGATTTGAGAGCAGTGGGCTTCCTCAGGGCACCCAGAACCCGCCCAAGCTTGTTATTTCACTCATGGTGAGAAAGATTTAGATCCAACCAGTGTCTCCATGGTGAATAAGGGGCTCGTTTTGGTTTTATTTCCCCCCAAGCCCCTACCCTTCTCACGCAGAAGCAAAGGATGACTGTGAAGTACAGGGCTAAGTCAGAAAGTAACGCCACGGGCCTGCAGCCAGACGTGCACAGACTCGTCCACCCCGGATGCGTTTCAACGCGGCCCTGAGGTCTGCAGTGACCAAGACAAGTCTCTGAGCCTGCCCTGACACAAAGCTCCAAACCGAGGAGCACTCAGTCGATCCCAACCCCTCGCCACCTGCCAGGGCTGGCTCCTGCTGCCCTGTGAGTGTCTGAGATCGAAGCTCTCGGCAGAAGTAGAAAGCCCAGGCGCTGACCCGTGGTTGGTAGCCTACTCCATAGCCACCATGCCTCCAGGGCTCCGGAGAGACGTGACAAACAAACAGGAAAAGGTCACTTCTGTGCCATGGCAGGGGACACGCGTCTGAGGCCAGGGCTAACACGACATTCTGTAAAAGTCTTATTATCACCTCACATGTCATATGAGGCAATCATACCAAGAAAAGTTGTACAGTTATCACCACAGTCAATTCTAGAATATTTTCTTTTTCCTTGTACTCACTGCTAGTCATGGAATTATTTTTTTCTAATTGTGGCAAAAAAAAATATACACAACAGACCATTCTCCAGTTCTTCTGCATGTATAATTCAAAGCTAGGGATTATGCTGTTCATGTTGTGCAACCACTGTTGATATGCTTTTCCAAATGAGTCCACCGCCGCAGGGGTCCTCAAACTACAGCCCCGCAGGCCACATGCGGCCCGCCGAGGACATTTATCCAGCCCACTGGGTGTTTTTGCCACCGCTGCAGTCCTGCTTAGCAGCCGACTCAACCCAGCTCACAGTGAATTTGTTTGTAGTTTTGGGGGTTTTTTTGGTTTTTTTTAGGCATCACTGCCCTCAGGTGGTGGGAGTAGGAGGCCCAGCCTTTGCTCTTGGGAGCCGGAATTGAACCTCCATCCCAGTGGACAGCAGTCCCGCGCACAACCACTACGCCACCAGGGCTCAGCCAGTTTTTGTTTTTTAACTATAGTCCAGACCTCCAATGATCTGAGAGACAGTGAACTGGCCCCCTGTTTAAAATATTTGAGGACCTCTGGGCCCTAACATCACCTTTTTTTTTTTTTAAGATAAGATGTGATTCTATTTTATTTTTATGGTAAATTTATGTTTGACTTTTTTATTAATCATTTTATCGGGGGGCTCGTACAAATCTTAGGATAATACATCAGTATCATAACATAATTGTTAACAAGATTCAAGTGGACCTCTTCCCAAATCATTGAAACATTGCCACGAGTGTGGAAGAAATGCCGCCCCCATAAAACAGCAGTTTCCAGATGGATCAAGTATTCCAAGGAAGATTGAGCCACAAGATGAATTCAAGCCAGAGAGGTGAGCGCAAAAGGCGACAGTGACTGGCTTTTGGAATTCAAAGGAGGGGAGGGGAGGACATTTTGATAGATTTTTCTCGAAGGACACGGAACGATCAGGGCGGATGATTACAAAGCAGCTTTAAGAAAACGGAAAACTGCATCCGTGGGCCACTCCAATTGGTAGCCAAGCACGGAAGGAGCTTTTCCAGCATGACAGTGCACAGGCTCATTCTCCACAGTCCTCACGGCTGGCTGAGGAGAACCGCCCAGCCTCTCTCCAGCTCAGATCCTGCCCCCCAGACTTCTCTTTGTTCCCAAACTTCAAAGACTATTTCCAGGAAGTATGTGAACTGAAGAGCTCAGAACCCTTCAGAAAGGACCAGAGAGATGGAAACCCTGCCTGCAGACCTGGGCCGGGCAGACGGAAGAGATGCCAAGAAACAGTTGATTCCCCTTTGACGTTGTTGTTCAGGAAAGGCGCCTGTCGTTTTTTGCAGCAAAACTTCTCATTTACCGCATATAATTTTAGCCTCGAGACTTATCTGCTGCCTGGTTACTTGGTAGATTAAGAACAAGAGTCCTTTGAATCCATAGTATCTCTATCAGGAGGACGGCATTTTAGCCTGAAAAAGCCTCACACTCCTTGGCCCTTTCAGACTTGCTAAGTGAAAGTGCATTTTGAGGATGTTTGTGAACGAGCCCAACAAACTGCTTCAGGTACTGTTCATGAATGGCCAGCGATGCCGGCTTCTCCGCTGCTGTTTGTTACCTCTGGGGGCTCACTTGCAGGCTCCCATCTGAAAGCAGCCTCTCTCTTCCCAAACCTTCCATTTCCGGTGAGTTGACAGTTGGGTCCTGGACTTTTGAGGGTCGAGATTCTTTCCCAATAAAGAGCCCTGCTGATGAGGTCCGCCTCCAATCAAAGTTGACCAGGACGGTCATTCTCGTCCAGTGCGACCTTGGGCTTTCTCTCTACTTGCACTCTTCTCACCAGCCATGCACAAGGGACAGTGTGGGTCCTCCCAGACATCCAGCCCCCGACAAGTTCTCCCATGGTGAGACTCACAGGAGGAGCTTTCTCCCCTGTCCCATTTCCGCAGCTTCTGTGAAGCGTGGCCGATGAAAGAGAGGCACCCATGTTGGTCAGGCTTAAACTCAAGGGCCGACTAACAACAGCATGCTAAGAAAATGAATGAATTTTTCTCCCATTGACCACACTCTCAACAGCAAATCATTGGTTTGCCGCTTTTGACCTTCAGGCCCCGAAACTCTGGTCCATGGACCCCGGCATCCACGGGTGCTTGCTTATGCACTGAATCATCATCTCTCCTCATCTCTCGCCGACCCTCTTGGCTTACTGCTTGCCTGCGTCTCAAGCCCAGTAGAGTCGTGGCTCCCAGGTTCCTTTCTCATTGGGCCCAGCGCAGTTCTGCCTTGCTCTACCAGGCAGACCTCGTCCGTCCCGGAAGCAAGACCCGATGCCCTCCCCAGTGGGGCTGACCATGGGCACCGCACAGTTTGTGCATCTGGGCGCCCCTCAGATTGCCCACTGTGGGCACAGTCCTCACAAAAGACAGGGACCCTCCCAAGGAAGGCGCCAGTTAGACGCGCCAGTTAGACACCGGCGACGGGTCCCACGGGTGCTTTTGTGCCCAGAGAGACGGAGAAGATTCCCAGGCAGGACATAAGAGGATTTCGAAAAGTTTGTGGGGAAATCCCACCATCTTTTCATTTACTTCCCCACGCACCTTTTGAAGCCCGCTCTTCCATTTCCCCTCCTCCGGGAGACTTTCCACAGCCCCTGTCGGTAAAGGGCCTCCCCGGGCACCCACACTTCCTCATCGTGGGGCTGAGCACACCTGCTAGCTGCCCGGGTCTGTCAGGTGATGGGCCCCACACAGGTGGGCAGCCTGGTCCTCTCAGCACCCGGTGCGATGTGGGGTAAACAGTTGGCGCTTCGGGAATGGCCCCCGAATGGCAGAGCCTCACCTCAGGGCCGACTGTGTATGGCGACTCCTCAGACCACTCACTGTCCATGGAGACAGGTTCTGTGTGTGTTCCCCCACAAAGGTGAGGCCAGCATCGCCCTGGACAGGCCGCACTCTGTGTGTTGAAACGCCGCCTCTCAGCGCTGCCTGGGGCTCAGTGGACGGTTCCTGCTTTAAGAGCCTGTGAGGCCTTGGGCTCCTGACCTCAGTGCCATCTTTCTCTGTTCTTGTCCTCGTCCCGGGGCAGTGGGACCCGCCAGAGAGAGGCGGGCAGGCCAAGTCCTCCCCCTGCATGGTGTCAGGAGGTGAGGGCTGAGTGGCCTCTGTACCTCTAGCACATGGCCCTCTCCCTGGTCCCCTGCTGCCCCCCTACCCCGGGGACTGACCAATCACACTCCAGACTCACAGAGGCTGGGGAACAGGCTCTGAGAAAGGCAGACCAGGCCCCGCCAGCCCCAAGAGACCGCAAAACGGTCTCTCCCAAGGTGGTGTCACAAAGCGGTCCCCTGCCGTCAGAGATGCAGAGCCTGGGGAGGCAGATGAGTGTGTGAGTGCTTGTCCTTGTGTGTCCTCTTCCCCTTTCACACCCCCCATCCGCCAACCCGGTGGAGCCTGGGCCTGCCCATTCACACATGGTCTCCCGCAGGTCTGTGGGCAGGAGCTCTGGTGGGGCGGTGCTGGCAGAGAGATCGAACCCACCCGCAGCTCAGCAGGGGAAAGATGGGGCAGTCCCTTCCGCAAAGGCTCACACGCTCTGACCTCACGGTCGCTCGGAGCCCAAGTGGACAGAACGACAGCGGGCTCATTGTTTCTCCAGCCCCTGAGGAGAATGCTCCCTGGGCAGGTGAACTGGCCATCTGACTTCTTAAATATCCTAAAGGGAATTTGGTGATAAAAATCAACGACAGGGAGAGCTCATCTTGAGGCGTGAGAAGTTCACGTCGATTCCATCCGGGGAGGATGTCAGACCCTGGTGGGTCTTCCCACAGAGTTCTGCACTCCCAAGCCGAGCCCCCCAACACCCAGTGCGCTCTGGTATGGCCAGGTCAAAACACACCCAGCCCCAGCCCGGCTGCGCTGCCCCTTCAGGAGGACTCTGGTAATGCGTCTCTGAGACCCTCCCAGCCACAACCACAGTCAGGCCTAGGAAACATCACCCTGTAAGTAAATGTTTCCCGAGGCCACACCTCCCATGAGGTCAGGGAAGTCCCCAGGAAGCATGACAGATGTATCTCTTCACCTTCCCCCCAGCTCTGCAGGAGCGCTTCCTCTGTGGCCAGCAGGGCGGCGCTCGCTGAACCCCAGGGCAGTTGTTCCATCTGTGCTGACTGTGACTTTTGTCCGTAGGTCTGAAGACATACCTGATATCGGGTCAGAGAGCGAAGGAGTGCCATTGCAGCTGCTCAGAGGCCTTGCTGTCTGGCCTCGAGGCCCTTGGCGGTTCCCAGGGGTCTTCAGGCCCTAGGTTACAGGGGACAGCGCCTCCAGGGAGTGCCAGTGACTTGGCACAGACTGGCAAAACCTTTGATAACCTTAAGGTTAGTTTTTGTTTTGTTTTGTTTCGTTTTGCCTCCTCCTCCTCCTCCTCCTCCTCCAACTTTATTTGTATGAATTCCTCAGTAGCGCATGTGACATGTTCAACAGCCTCTGTGTCGGTGTACGCCCGTCCCTTTTGGCTCTCTGAATTTTTTCTCATAGAAAGTTAGTGGCGTCTGGCGTTTGAAGCACTGCAGTTTCTTTCTTGGGGACCTCTGGGGGCTTCAGAGGGTCTGTGGAAAAGTTCTGTGCTGTTCTCATTTCTGTTTTCCCATGAGCTTTTCACAGCCCCCAGGCATCGACTCGCGTCTCACCCTTCTCTTCATGGAACACACATATGTCTCTGTTGAGCAATTGACTTGGTAGTTGTTCCATTTTTTTCCCTGCAACCTCTGGTGTCTCCTGAGATGGCTTAGAAGCTAATGATAATCGGAGCCCCTGGTGGCACAGGCAGAGAAGCTCCTGGGTGCTGGCCAGAGGTGGGTTGGCATTCTGACCCTAGTCAGGGGTTCCGTGGAAGAAAGGGCTGGCACTCAGCCACCCAGAGCGTGGTGGAGCACAACTGTCGGCCCACCGGGGCGCCTTGCGTAGGACAAGACTCCAGCCGCTGAGGGCCACCACACTGGCAGAGAAGCAGGTGGGACTTCCCGCATGCCTTGTTTGGCAGACCTCCCAGAATCCAGTGCTTTATGGTTATTTTTCATCTTCCCCACTGTGGGTGGGCACTAGCAGCAGAACTCCCTGAGCTAGGGCTGGCTGGTCAGGAGCATCTGGCGATTCCTGTTGGAGCCCCGATCTCCCCTCACCTGCACCCGATCTGCACTGCTGCAACATCAGATTAAACCGCCCAGAGTCCGCACCTTCAACCCGGGGCACTCACAGAAGGCTCTCCTGGCCAAGAAGGACAGATGAGTTGCTTCTCTCAAGCCCCATTGCCAGGGCATTTGGGTGGTTTAGGGCCCCTGGTGGCAGAGCGGGTTAAGCATCGGGGTGCGAACAAAAGAGTCTGTCGTTCGAGCCCCCCAGTCGCTCTGCACAAGAAAGATGTGTCCATCTGGGGTGGTAGAGACTGCTGCCTTGGAAACCTCAGAGCAGCTCTCCCCACCCCCCTACCCCCCGGGTCGCCGTGAGTCCACGGCAGTGAGCCTGGCCCTGGTTTAGGGTTTGCTGTTGTCGGGGGTGACTCGGTCTGGAGACCAGGGCTGCCCCAGGAAATGAGAATCACGTGACTCCCACAGGCGAGGTCGAGCTCCTGAGCGTGTCCGCAGACCCCAGACACCCGGGTGACCAGTGGTCAGGAATTAAGGATACAAGTTGTGAAGATGACCACCTGGCACACCAAGCTTCTCCTTAGATTCAGAGTGGTTTGGGCGTGTTTTTGTAGCCTGCTTTCAGCTCTTACCTGTGTCTTCTTCATTTTTACCGGGAGTTGGGTCACAGGGTACGTTTGCTCCCCGTTCAGCGGTTTACACGGGCCACACATGGGTTTCATAGCAGTGGCTACCCCTCCCTCACTGCACCAGCGCTAATCAAGCGTTTTCAGCAATCCAAATCCAGTATTCCAGCCGCCTGTTCAGACTTTGGGGGGCTGAGGGCCACGGGGCGTGTGCTGTTTGCTCGTTGTGGCGTTCTTGCTAAGGCTGGTGTTGGGGCTTAGCTGAAGTTGTGGGCGGGCTGCAGGGAGGTTTTCCTCAGGGTCATGGCTCTGGCTCTGACCTGGCTCCACCCATCCAACATTCATGCTCACATGGGTTTCTATGCCCGCCTCCTCTACCTTCCTCCGCCCACCTGCCCTCCTGGAAAAGCCTGCCCTGTTGAGGAAGCCGGTGTCAAGGGGTGGTTCCCCAGGTCGGCTTTCTTGAGCAGCTGCCTTTTCTCAGGGTACATATACGTCTCAAGTGCCCAAGGTGCCCTAGGGCCATACGTTTGGGGGATCCTGCATGCGCCACATCAGAGGGCTCCTGTACTAGAGGACTCGCTGTCAGCCTCCCATCGGCCGGAGGGGGTCTTGCTGCCCTGGAGTGGATGCCACTCACAGCCACCTGACCGGACAGGGGAGCATGGCCCCTGTGGGTCTGCGACACAGCGACCCTCTCACGGGAGGAGAAGCTGCCCGTCTCGAATTGCAGCTATAATGCCTTACTTAATGTTCTCTATTTTACTTCTTTGGGTTCGACTACTCATTGCAAGCGCTGCACAGACACTCACAGACACAACTTACGATTAAAGACTTTGCTAATGAAGTCAACCAGTTGTCACGCCAGTGAGAACTGTGTGGGGTGGGAGTTTACCAGCTTGAGTTTACCAATTTACAAAGCCTGAGGTCTGCGAATTAATGGCCAGAGGGGCAGGCCACTCTACCAGCAGCTTCCACCCAATGCCTTGCCGCTGAAGCCCCATGGGTCAGTCAAGCCGGCTCTCTGAATTCAGTGCGCAGAGCACCCCGCTCCAGTCAGCCTCTGCCCAAAGGCTCCACTCGGCCCCCCTTCTGTAGGTCAGCAAGTCCAACTACCCCATCGCGTGCCCCCGTCGCACAAGCCAGACTCCAACACGGCGCACTCATCTTAGTCGGCTCCGTGAACTCTCAGAGTCCACCACAGCTCTTTCCTGCTCTGCCCTGGGTCTGCTGCTGCTCCGCTGGCGGGGTAGCTGTTGTCTGGGTCCGGGGCGGGGGTTTCCCTGATGCCCTCCACTCCTGGCTCATCTTATCCGCAGCAGGACGGCACTCCAGGGAATCCTATCCGCGATGACTCACAGGTGAATTCTCCCAGCATCTTCCTCTACCTGCGTACCGGACTCATGCAGGAGACAGGGCGTTTGGTGGGAGTTGCAGACTTCCTTCACATGCGCGTGAAGGTGAATTCACTGCCCCTGCAGCAGCCCAACGTGGACCCACCAGTGGCACTAGCATCCTGCATTCCTCATCCTCTTTGGCCGGGGCCAGTCTGGGAGGACCCCCTCTCGGGCGATGCCAGTCTGGTGGAGAGAGATCCGGGAAGAGGCTCTAACTAAATGTTCACAGCACGTTGTCTGTGGCTCCTGTGCCACCGAGGCCCAGGGCATTCGCTGGCCTGCATCTTCTAAAACAAAGGAAAAGGGAAGCCCCCAGGGCTTGGATGACTCTCCTTGTGCTGTTGTGACGCATGGCCACCATGTGCACAGCAGAGGGAGCACAGCCTGGCCCTGCGTCCTCTCACCGTCATCCTTACAGTTGAACCAGTGTCGCAGCCACTGGGTCGAGCCATCTTGCCCAAGGCCTGCCTCTTGCACCGCTGCCCCTCTGGTTTCCCTTCTAATTGCATGTCCTTCTATTCACATTCGCCCCAGTCCATTGTCCATCCGATCTGGAAAGACATCCCAGTTCATCCCAAAGTCTTCCGGGAAAGCACCTGCCGGGTCCACCCTTATGCATTGACCTTAATCCATTATTCAGAATTTAGGATGAGCAGAACTTACACCGGGAAGCCATTCCGGGTCCATATCTTACAGTCTGACAGATCGCATGCCCTGTTTGATGAGCTTCTGCTCCTTCGTCTGTATTATGAATAAGAGGGTCCAAGGCTGTGCATTCCCATTGGACACCAGGCACTTTCCTAATTCTCTACCATGGGATGGATGGAGAAGCTGTGTCGTCTGCATACGTCCTCCACCATGCTCTTAGCACTGTGAGGGCAGCCCTAAGCACCCACGGGGCACAGATTGCTCCGAGAAGGAAGCCAGGCCCAAGGTCAGACCGTCTGCGCGGCTCTCTCCATAGACAGCTCAAAAGCAGATCCAAGTGTTGCCAGTCACCATGGTGGACTCAGCCCCTCGAGCAGAGGGAACTTCTCTGGGAGGGGGTGATGCGGTCGCACTCGGGGTGCTCCTTAGACCAGTGACAGCACCATTTGCGATTTGTTTATTTTTCTACGTGGTACAATTTAACAAGCAGTTCCAAGTTTAAAGTATACATAGTATCGAAAAGCTCCTTGTGTGTATATGTGTATGTGTATACGACATATGTAAAATATATGATCTCTCAGAGAAGATGGATGGACCCAGTGGCTGCAACAGTAGGCCCAAGCAAAAGATCCCTTGTGAGATGGCTGAGATGGTGCAGGACAGGGCAGTGTTTGGTCTGGGTTTGCGTAAAGTCCCTGAAGGTTGGAACCGACTCGATGCCCCTTCCCCACCACAGCAAGAGCCCTTTCTGTTAGCAGTAGCTTCCGAACCCAGAGCTAGGAGCTCTGCTGGAGTGGTGGATCTGCATTAGGCTGCTAGCCACAAGGTCAGCAGTTCACCAGGCCTTCGGCAAGAGGAAGACACGTTTCTCTACTCTCGTCAAGACTTACAGTCTCAGAAACCCACAGGGGAGGTTGTACTGTGCCCTGCGGGGCACTGTGAGTCAGGGTTGACTGGATGGCAGTGAGCTTCTTTTGGTTTTCTGAAATGTTTTTCAAAGATTTGGTAGTCATGTTTGAAATTCACTGCAAGCCGATACCAGGAAGTGGACGAGAAGTGGGTAGGAATATGATAAACCAGATTGGCCATAAATTGATCATTGTTGAAGCCGAGTAGCAAGTAGCTATTATTCTCTCTCTCTCTCTCTCTCCTTTCCCACATGTACATTTTCTAGAATCAAATTCCCTAAAAATAGTGCCTCCAAGCAAATTCATCAGGAGAAAGATGAGACTTTGCTCCTATATCAATGTACTGTCCCAGACCACCTATATAGATGTACTCTCTCAGACCACCTATATAAATGTACACTCTCAGACCACCTACATAGATGTACTGTCCCAGACCACCTATATAGATGTACTCTGTCAGACCACCTATATAGATGCACTCTCTCAGACCACCTACATAGATGTACTGTCCCAGACCACCTATATAGATGTACTCTCTCAGACCACCTATATATATGTGTAGTGTCCCAGACCACCTACATAGATGTACTCTCTCAGACCACCTACATAGATGTACTCTCTCAGACCACCTACATAGATGTCCTCTCTCAGACCACCTACATAGATGTACTGTCCCAGACCACCTACATAGATGTACTGTCCCAGACCACCTATATAAGGTCGCAATGAGTTGGAGTTGATTTGTCACTGGAATTTTTTGATCATTTGCGTAGCTGACACTCAATAAACATTAGCAGTTATTTTAATTATTAATTCTATGATGGGGCTGAGCCCCAGTGGCATAGTGGTTGTGCGCGGGACTGCGGCCCACTGGGACGGAGGTTCAATTCCAGCAGTGGGGCTGGGCCTCCTACTCCCACCGCTGGAGAGCAGTGATGCCCAAAAAAAAAAAAAAATTCTGTGATGACTATCATCTCAAAATACCTCTTGAGAACTAAACTCCTTGTACCGAGTCAACTGAGCCTTGACGTGGAAGGCCCCTGGCGACAGCGGCACTCAGTGGAGAGTTGGTGCGCACTGCTCACATGAGTGACTGAGACCCACAGTCGAGCAGGAAAACAATGATAAGGAGAAAGGCACCCTCACTTCCGTCAACACGACTCTGCGGCACAGCATTCTGCAGTTGTGAAAGTGAAAGAGGAGAGAACGATCACAAAAGGCTATGGGCCAATGGAGAAGGTTCCTAACAGGAAATGTCATCACGGGGCTCAAGCCCTCAGGGCAGAGCATGCTCACAGAGGCTTGGCGTTCGTGTCCGTTGGACAGCCAGCAGGCTGGCCCTTGCACGTTCATTATTTGCATTCTTTCCTTTCTTCGCCTCCTGAAAGAGCTGGGTCAAGGGCTCGGGAAGAGAAACGCGTTTGGAAATGCCGAAATCTCTGCCTCTCAGTCCCTTCTTACCTTGAACACTGCAGTGGAATGAAAGTGCCCGGACGCTTAATCTCAAAGAGAGAATGAAGAACACGGACACTGGCATTGTTAGAGGCCATAAATGGCAGAGCAGCAAAACACAAAGTTGACCTACTGAAGAGACTCAGGTTCCTTGCTGACTTGTCCTTTAACAATAGCACTGCAGATGACTATTTCATTATTTAGTGACTTAGGAAGAAATTCACAGAAAGTGAAGCTTGGTAATAAAACAGTGGTAAATGCATTCTTGGCTGAGCCCCGGTAGCATAGTGGTTGTGTGCAGGACTGCAGCCCACAGGGTTGACGGTTCAAATTCAGCAGCAGCTCTCCAGGAGCAAGGCTGGGCTTCCTCCTCCCACCAGGGCAGTGATGCCACACACACACACACACACACACACACACACACAAATGTATTCTCTCATTTAGGATAGATTCACACACACACATCCATATCTCAGGTATATGTTTATGTTTATATTATTTCATATATTATTTCATTATATATTCATAATCCTCATTGGTAATACCTATACATTAGGTGTATAGGTAAGGAACCCTGTGGCATTGTGGGTGAAGTTTTGGACTGCTCACTGCAAGGTTGGTGGTGCCAGTGCATGAAAAGAAGCGGTTTGTTCCCGTAACGATTTACATTCTTGGAACCCTCACGGAGCAGATCTACTCTGGCTCTAGGCTTACCCTGAATCAGAATTGACTGAATCAGAACAGCCAGTGGGTTGGTTTTTGATGTGTGTGTGTGTATGTGTGTGTGTTTATAAATCAGAACCATTGAGTTGATTCGTACTCATAGTTGTCATATAGCATTACCTATAATGACTGTAGACCTGTGGAGCAGACAGCCTCATCTTTCCCCCACGTATGTAGAACATATTAACTGCCACTGAGTTGATGGCCACTCATAGTGACTACAGGGCAGGGTAGGACTGCCCCTGTCAGTTTCTGAGACTGTCACTGTTTGTTTTTGGGTTTTTTTGGGGGGGGGTGGAGGGCATCACTGCTCTGGTGGGAGTGGGAGGCCCAGTCTTGCTCCTGGAGAGCTGCTGCTGGATTTAAACCACCATCCCAGTGGGCCGCAGTCCCACACTCAATGACTACGCCACCGGGGCTCAGCCCCTAGAAACTATCACTGTTTATGGGAGCAGAAAACCCTGTCTTTCTCCCTTGGAGTGTCGGATGGGTTTTGAGTGTTAACAAACCCAGAGACAAAGGAAAACCAAGCAGTCCAAAATCAATGGCAAGGAGGGTGTAGAAGGCCTGGTGGGGCTTGATCAAAGGCGACGTAACCAAGAGGAATTACTGAAACCCAAATGAAGGCTGAACATGATAGTGGGACAAGAGGAAAGTAAAAGGAAACAGATGCGAGAACTAGAAGGCAAAGGACATTTATAGAGGTCTAAATACAGACATGTACATATGAAAGTATATTTATATATAATGATGGGGAAATAGATCTACTGTGTCCATATATTTATAAGTTTAGTATTAAGATAGCAGATCGATATTGGGCCTCTAATCAAGTACTCTATCAATACAAGAACACTTTGTTCTGGTAACCTGTCATTCCATGGTGTTCACCTTCCCAACACTATCAGTGAAGACAGTGAGTGCATAAGCAAATGAGAAGAAAGCTGATAGTGCCTGGCTATCAAAAGTTATAGCCCGGAGAGCAGTGATGCCCCCCCCCCCCAAAAAAAAAAGTTATAGCATCGGTCTGAGCCCATGGGCTTGGCGGTTCAAATCCAGTGGCAGCTCTCAGGAGCAGACCACCAGAGGGCAGTGATGCCCAACAAACAAACAAACAAACAAAAAGATACAGCATCTGGGATCTTAAAGGCTTGAACACAAACAAGCACCCATGCAGCTGAGAAGCAATAAAGCCCACACGGATGAAACACACCAGCCCGTGTGATGACAAGATGTTTATGAGATCAGGTAACAGGCGTCGAAGAACAAAAGAGTGGAGACTCAAAGCCCATCTAAAGGTAACTGAACATCCCCTTACAGAAGGGGCACAGGGAGGAGACCAGCCAGGCAGGGTGCCGTGTAGCAACGATGAGAGCTTTAACTTTCTTCTAGCTCTTGAATGGTTCCTTCCTCTGCACTGTCACGACACTAATTCTACCTTACAAATCCTGCTGGATCAGAAAGTATACACAGGTACAGATCGGAGCTGGAGACACAGGGAATCCAGGACAATAATGAGAGTAGATACAGGAGGGGAGGGAAGATGGGGGAGAGAGAGGGAACCGATTGCAAGGATCTACAAATAACCCCCTCCCTGGAGGACGGACAGCAGAAAAGTGGGTGAAGGGAGACATCAGACGGTGTAAGACATGAAAAAATAACAATTTCTAAATTATCAAGGGTTTGGGAGGGAAGGAGGGGGTAAAATGATGAGCTGATACCAAGGGCTCAAGTAGAAAGAAAATGTTTTGAGAATGATGATGGTCACCGGAGAGCAGCGATGCCCACCCCCCCCAAAAAAAGTAAAAGAATGATGATGGCAACAAATGTACAAATGTGCTTGACATGATGTGTGACTTGTGATAAGATTTGTACGGACTCCAATAAAATGATTTAGAACATATATATATTCTGAACTGCCGGAAGAATGAACAAAATTATCTTGGAGGATATATAACCAGAATGTTCCTTAGAAGTGAGGGTGGCTAGCCTTTGTTTCTTTTACAGAATTATGTATTCGAGTCAGTTTCCACACACAGCGATTCCAAGGGTCAACTGTGCTTTAGTGTCAGTCAGTGATGAATTTTTCTTCAAAAGAACATTGAATATCACCGGTTATTCTGGCCCTGTTGCCATGACATGGACAATTTTTTTTTTTTTTTTTTTTGGTTTTTGGGGCATCACTTTTCTCTGGTGGTGGGAGTAGGAGGCCCAGCCCCACTGCTGGAATTGAACCTCCGTCCCAGTGGGCCGCAGTCCCGCACACAACCACTACGCCACCGGGGCTCAGCCCTGACATGGACAATTTCTAGCAATAAGGTGGAGTATTGAAATCTGTGAAAGAGCTTTCTTCTTGGGACCATTTTCGACTCTCTCGTAAGAGAACTTGCCCTGATCAGCAAATTGTGTGTTAGCCAAACTCCAGACAATTTCTAAAACTAAAACCCACCAAACGAGTGTATGTACGCTTAAAGATAAACTAAGTATTTGTGTAGCCTCAAAGCAGCTCTCCCCCAAGTTTAGTGTTCCTTTTAAAGGAACAGCGGTAACTGTACTGTGGTGGAAACCCCTGCTAGACACCAGAGATCAGTCACAGCCCTAGAGGATAGCCCTGACGGGATAGACTGAGAAGGGCCTATCATCACCTCTGTGGAGTCGCCCACCCACCCAAAGCCCTCCCCTCAACTTAATGATGAGAAAGCACCAGGTAGACTCACGTGGAGCAGGAGCGACATTCTACGAGACCCCTCACCAGTTCTCTACAAAGGCGTCCAGGCTATTGAAGACAGACAGAGACTGAGACATTTTTGTCGACTAGAGAAAACTGAGTCGATAGGCCTGTCCTGCTTTTCTAGTAACAGAAAGACCCCAAGTAGGTTGCTTCTACAAACAAAACTGTTTATCTGTCCCAGTTTAAGAACCCAGAGAAAGGGGAAGGCT